>CAUYLG010064890.1:0-51482 GCA_963573385.1 Cacajao melanocephalus | reverse complement strand
TTACATTCATAGGGTCTCTCTCCAGTGTGGATTCTCTGATGCCTAACAAGTTTTGAGCTGTGCCTGAAAGCTTTCCCACATTCATTACACTTATGAGTTTTCTCTCCACTGAAAACTGCTGCATGTTTAGCAAGCTTTTGGTTCTTGAAAGATTTTCCATATTGGTGAATTTTTTCTCCAGCATAAATTCTTTGATGGTTAATAAAATCTGAGTTCCATTTGAAGCTCTGGTCACAGGTACCATGTTTATAAGATTTCTGGTGTGTGAATTCATTTGAGTTCAGATTTAATCTCCTTTCACATCCATCATGGCTTATTATTTCACCTCTGACTGTATTTTTGTGGGTGAGGATTTTACCAAAATCTCCATCCTGGATAGATGATGGTTTCTGAGACTCCCCTGATTCTTTTTCCCATTGCCTCTTTACCCTGCCTACAGACTTACAGATGTCTTGAGATTCACCAGATGCTTCTGATATGTATCCTGAGATTCTTCCAGATACAATTCTCTGTGATTCAATTTTTTCAAAAACTTCCAGCTTTGGCATGGAAATTTTCACTCTCAGTATCACAGTTCCGTAAGAGCTGGGGTTCTGATGAACTAAAATGGGCTTTGGTTTCCACTGGCTGTAACTGGACCACTAAGTGCTGGTCCAGGAGGTGACACCTTTTTCCTGAATATTTCTTGTCCATGTTCATGGGCTTGAACCTGGAGTACTGCTTCATCAGTGCCTCTCTCCAAATCTTCCAGTATGGTCACTGCCTCCTCTCCACTCTCTGGGTAATGTTTCTGAACCCAGGCCTGCAAATCCCCCGGCAGGATGGTCAGGAACTGCTCCAGCACCAGCAGTTCCAGAATCTGCTCCTTGGTATGGATCTCTGGCTTCAACCACTGACAGCAGAGCTCCCGGAGTCGGCTCAGTGCCTCGCGAGGTCCAGGGGATTCCTGGTAGCAGAACTGCCTAAAAAGCTGCCTGCAGAGCTCCTGCCTAAGGAGTTCACTTCTCTGTAAGCAAGTGTCCTGCCTGTGGATAAATTATTCCTCTTCTATCTTCAGTATCAGAAGTCCTTCATCCTCTGGAGAGTTCTGGGCTGCAGCTTTCTTTGACTCGGTAGCCATCTCTGGATAGAATATATTATCAGAAACCCACTTCTGCTTTGGGAAGGGTCTTCTTTAGTTTCAAGAGTTCTCCGTGTCAACAAAGTTCAGGATAGGCCGGGGCTGTCCCCATATGTCCTACGAAAGGGCGGTTACTCTTCCCAAAGGAAACAGGATCGGGGATGGTCCTCGCAGCAGTTTCTTTTGGCAGACAACTGCAGATCTGAGACATGTGGTGCCCCTTCCCCTTCCATCTGGCTGGACTGGGCCACTCCACTAATCAGTGACCCCAGATTCAGGATCAGCAGGACACCCCGCTACCCTCCACGCCACCAGGAAGGCATTTTTAAAAGCAGACACTGAAAATATGTAATCAGAATATGTTTCCTCCACTAATAGTCCAATTTTTTTAAAAGCCTGTAGTGGAGATAAAATCTAAGCAACATTCAGTATCCTAAGTGGAGATAGAATCCTAAGCAATATTCAGTAAATTCAATATTAATCAAAGAAAGAAGAAAGAAGGAACCAGGAGCAAATAAAACAAATAGCAAGATGTCATATTTAAACCCAGTTATATTGATAATCATATTAAATATAAATAGTCTTAAAAAAAAAAGCAGATCAGAGGTTGCTGGGACTGGTGGTAAGGGGAGAGAGAGTCCAAAAATGAACACAAGGAATCTTTTGTCAGTGAGACTGTTCTGTTTGATCATGGTGGTTTTATGCACATATAAAACTATCAAAAATAACTGAATTGCATACTTTAATGGGTGCAGCTTATTGGAAGCAAATTATTTCTTAGAAAAGTTCGCACATATTTGTTGAGTTTATCCCAAGTATTTAATGTTTTTGGATGTTTTTGTAACTGGTATTTATTTATTTGTATTTTAGTAGAAACGGGGTTTCACCATGTTGGCCAGGATAGTCTCGATCTCCTGACCTTGTGATCCACCCGCCTCGGCCTCCCAAAATGCTGGGATTACAGGTGTGAGCTACCTCACCCAGCCCTTGTAACTGGTATTTTAAAATATCGATTTTAAATGGTTTGTGTCTGGTATGTAGAAATAATTGATGTGTTTATTAATCTTGTATTCTGAAAACTTGCTGAAGTCACTTATTAGTTCTAATTCCCATTTTGCAGAGTCTTTAACATCTTTAGCATCTCGCTCAAATCCGTATGCCCTTTTTTTTTCTGTTTCTTTCCTTATTTTATTAACTAGGGCCTTCATACAATGTTGAATAGAAGTGGTGAGAGGGGACATCCTTACTTCGTTCTACATCTTAGAGGTAAAGTGTTCATTCTTTCACTGTCAAATATAATATTAGCTGTAGGCATTCTTTTAGACTTTCCTGTGCTATATTGTAGAAGTATCCTTCTAATGCTACTATCCTGAAAGTTTCCACCATAAATGGCTTCACATTTTGTCAAGTGCAAAATCTGTACACAAAACTGTCAACATTATTGAGAGAAATTAAAGGAAACACAAATAAATGGCTGGAAAGCTCAATAGTGTTGAGATTACAGTTGTCTTTAAACTGATGTATAGATTCAAAGTATCCCAATCAAAATCCAAGCAGTTTTTTTTTTTTCCTAAAATTGACAAGCTGATTCTAAGAACATTTAAAAATGTAAGGAAAGCTGTGGACAGTCTCCCTGAGAAAATATACGTCACACATATAAAATTTTGCATAAAAACATCAAGGGTTTTATGACCCTTTGGAAGCCTATCCATTAGTCTCACATTAAGATTCTGATTCAGACTGGGCCTGGTGGCTTGCCCCTGTAATCTCAGCACTTTGGGAGGCCAAGGCGGGCAGATCACTTGAGGTCAGGAGTTCGAGATCAGCCTAGCCAACATGGTGAAACTCCATCTCTACTGAAAATACAAAAATTAGCTGGGCGTGGTGGTGCACACCTGTAATCCCAGCTACTTGGGAGGCTGAGGCAGGAGAATCATTTGAACGAGGGAGGCAGAGGTTGCAGTGAGCTGAGATTGCACCACTGCACTTCAGCCTAGGCGACAGCGAGACTCTGTCTCAAGAAAAAAACAAACAAAGAAAAAAACAAAAAACTCTGATTATTTCATTCTTGTCCCAATAATTATGAAAGATATTTTATTATATAATAAACTCCCTGGCCAGGCACAGGAGCTTATGCCTATCATCTCAACAGTATGGGAGGCTGAGGCAGGGGGATTGCTTGAAGTCAGGAGTTCAATACCAGCATGAGCAACAAAGTGAGTCCATAGTCTTTACAAAATAAAAATTTTAAAATAAAATAAATTAGTTGGAGGCAATGGCATGTGCCTGTAGTCCCAGTTACTTGGGAGGCAAAGGTAGGAGGATCGTTTGAGCCCAAGAGTTCAAAGCTGCAGTGAGTTGTGATTGTGCCATTGAACTCCAGCCTGGGTGACAGAGCGAGTCCCTGTTTCTAAAATAAATAAATAAGCAAACAAAGTAAATTCCCTTACATATGCAGATTTCCCAAAATTGTTCCTTTTATCTTTGTGTTCGTTCCTAAAGCTTTATAATAAAATAAGTATTGATAGATAAATTACTCTTCTGTGTTTTGTCTTTTTGGTTTTTCTTATCCTTTCATAAAAAGTTAGTGTGAATTTGCCACACCCCCTAATAATAATACTTTTGAGTTTTATTTATTGAAATTACATTAAACCTATAGATTTATAAATACATTTACACAAAATGAGGATCCTCTTACAAGAACGTGTAATATCTTTGCAAGTATTCAAATCGTCTTTTATGTCCTTCAGTAATTTTCTTCACTTAGGTTTTAAATATTCGTTTTTTTTCTGAATATTGAAGGTAGTGGTTGATATTATAAATGGAATTTTAAACTTAGATTTCCCAATAAATTATTGTTCTGATAAAAAGGAAAACTTGATTTTTTAATATTTTCTTGAACCTGATAATGGCTTGTTAATTTTTTTTTTTCCTGAGACAAGTTTCACTCTTGTTACCCAGGCTGGAGTGCAATGGCACAATCTCAGCCTACTGCAACCTCTCCCTCCCTTGTTCAAATGATTCTCCTGCCTCAGCCTCCCAAGTAGCTGGGCTTACAGGTGCCTACCACCACGCCTGGCTAATTTGTGTATTTCTTTTTAGTAGAGACAGGGTTTTACCATGTTGGCCAGGCTGGTCTTGAACTCCTGACCTCAGGTAAGCAGCCCACCTTGGGCTCCGAAAGTGCTGGGATTACAGGCATGAGCCACCCTGCCAGGCTGCTTGTTAATTTTAAATAGGTTTTTATTTGCTCCTTTTGACTTCATATGCAAAAATAATGATTTGATCTCTTCCTTTTAAATATTGATTACTTATTTTTTCTCTATTTTTGGCCACCTAGGCCAACCAGAAAACTACTGAATAATAACCATGCTAGGAAACATTCTTAGTGCTACTTTAATGGTGTTTCAAATTTTTGCATGATGTTTTCTGTTGATTATCTGATGCATAGTGTTCATTGATTTTCTGATACATACTGTTCACTATTTAAAAGAACTTTCTTTGTATCATAGTTTACCATTTTTTAATCACAAATAGTTATTTAGTTTAATAAAATGTCTTTGGGGGCATGTATTGTAATAATCATGTGAATTTTCCCCACATTTTATTAATGACTTCATGCTATTGAAATTTTCTTACATTCTGGCTGGGCATGGTGGCTCACGTCTGTATTCCCAGCATTCTGGGAGGCCGAGGCAGGAGGATCACTTAGGTTGGGAGTTCAAGTTAACCTGGCCAACATGGTGAAACCCCATTCACCATGGTGAAACTCCACTAAAAATACAAAAATTAGCTAAGCATGGTGGTGCGTGCCTATATTCCCAGCTACTGGTGAAGCTGGGGCTCATGCTTGAACCCAGGAGGTGGAGGTTGCAGGGAGCTAAGAATACCCCACTGTACTCCAGCCTGGATGACAGAGCGAGATTCTCTTAATTAAAATGTTTAATCTATTTACATTTTTTTTTTTGAAGCAGAGTCTCACTCTGTTGCCCAGGCTAGAGTGTAGTGGTGCGATCTTGGCTCATGGCAACCTCTGCCTCACCAGTTCAAGCAATTCTCCTGCCTCAGCCTCTCAAGTAACTGGGACTACAGGTGTGCACCACCACACCCAGCTAATTTTTTGTATTTTTAGTACAGATGAGATTTCACCATGTTAGCCAGACTAGTCTCAAACTCTTGACCTCGGGTGATCCTCCCACCTTGGCCTCCCAAAGTGGTGGGATTACAGGTGTGAGCCAACCAGTTACATTTAATGTAATACTAATTAAATAGTATTAACTCT
The DNA here is from genome assembly GCA_963573385.1 of Cacajao melanocephalus. Lineage (NCBI taxonomy): Eukaryota > Metazoa > Chordata > Mammalia > Primates > Pitheciidae > Cacajao > Cacajao melanocephalus. The sequence continues at coordinate 46,080 of CAUYLG010064890.1, read as the reverse complement.
GCCATTTAACTACATATTTGTGTTTTATATGTTTTGGGTCTATTTTCTTTCTTCTTCCATTACTACCTGATTTTGTGTTCAATATTTTCTCATGTACCATTTTAATTACTTTGTTTATTTTACTATACATTTTTTTTTTGAGATGGAGTCTCACTCTGTAGCCCAGGCTGGAGTACAGTGGTGTGATCTCAGCTCACTGCATCCTCCATCTCCCGGGTCCCAGTTCAAGCAATTCTCCTACCTCAGCCTCCCAAGTAGCTGGGATTACAGGCACAAGCCACCATGCCCAGCTAATTTTTTTATTTTTTAGTAGAGATGGGGTTTCACCATGTTGGCCAGTCTGGTCTTGAACTCCTGACCTTGTGATCTGCCCGCCTTGGCTTCCCAAAGTGCTGGGATTACAGACGTGAGCCACTGAGCCCAGCCTTTTTGTTGTTTTCTTAGTGGTTTCCTTAAGGATTACAATTGGCAGCTTAATTTATAATAATTTAGTGTGAATGAATACCAATTTAATTTCAATAGGATACAAAAACTTTGCCTCTATATTGCTCCATTTTCTCACCCCTCCTTTGTGCTGTCATTATATTACATATACCGTGTATACATATCAGCATAGATAACATAAACTATTTATGCAGGTATCTTTTTTTTTTTGAGACAGTCTTGCTATGTTGCCAGGTGCCAGGCTGGAGTGCAGTGGCGTGATCTCGGCTCACTGCAACCTCCGCCTCCCAGGTTCAAGCAATTCTCCTGCCTCAGCTTCCCAAGTAACTGGGACTACAGGCATGTGCCACCACGCCCAGCTAATTTTTGTACTTTTTAGTAGAGTTGGAGTTTCACCATGGTCTTGAAGGTGTCTTTTAAGTAAGATAGGAGACCAAGTGTTAACAAAAATTGAATAGATACTGTGTTTTATGGTTATCTGTGTAGTCACTTTTATTAGTGCTCCTTATTTCTTCTTGTAGATATGAGTTGCTATATAGTGTTCTTTCATTTCATCCTAAAAGATTACATTTAGTATTTTTGTGGACAGGTCTACTAGTGAGAAATTGTCTTCTTCTTGTTTTAATTTAGAGATATCTTGGCTGGGTTTATGGCTCACACCTGTAATCTCAACACTTTGGGAGGCTGAGGCAGGTGGATCCTGAGGTCACAAGTTCGATACCAGCCTGAGCAACATGTTTAAACCCTGTTTCTACTAAAAATACAAAAATTAGCTGTGCATGGTGGTGTGTACCTGTAATCCCAGCTACTTGGGAGGCTTAAGCAGGAGAGTCGCTTAAACCTGGGAGAGGGAGGTTGCAGTGAGCCGAGATTGCACCACTGTACTCCAGCCTGGGTGACAGAGTGAGATTCTGTCTCAAAAAAAAAAAAAATTTAGAAATATCTTAATTTCTCCTTTACTTTTGTCGGGTAGTTTTACTGGAAAGAAAATTTGTAGTTGACAGGTATTTTTTTTGCAGCACTTTCAATATATCATTCCTTTGCCCACTGGCCTCCATAATTACTGAAGAGAAATCAGCCATTACTCTTATTGAGGTTGTCTTGTATCTAATGAGTCATGCTTCTCTTGTTACTTTCTTTTTTTTTTTTTTTTGAGATGCAGTCTCCCTCTTTCACCCAGGCTGGAGTGCAGTGGCGCAATCTTGGCCCACCTCAACCTCTGCCTTCTGGTTTCAAGCGATTCTCCTGCCTCAGCCTCCTGAGTAGCTGGGATTACAGGTGCCCGCCACCATGCCTGGCTGATTTTTGTATTTTTAGTACAGATGGGGTTTCACCATGTTGGCCAGGCTGGTCTCGAACTCATGACCTCGTGATCCACCCTCCTTGGCCTCCCAAAGTGCTGGGATTACAGCCATGAGCCACCACATCCAGCCTCTCTTGCTACTTTCTAGGTTCTGTCTCTGCCTTTGTCTTTCAATAGTTTGATTATGACATATCCAGGTGTGGATGTCTTTGAATTTATCCTTCTTGGAGCTCAGTGAGTTTCTTAAACATATATTTTAATGTTTTCATCAAATTGCCAACTTTCAGCAACTATTTCTTCAAATGCTCTTTCTGTTCTTTTTTCTCTTCTCTCCTTTTAAGCCTCTATTGTGCATATGTTGTTACATTTAATGTGTGTATTAGTTTTCTAAGATGACTGTAACAAACGTTTCACAAACTACAACCTTGAATGGTTTAAGATAGCAGAAATGTGTTCTTTTACTTTTCTGGAGGCTAGAAGTCCTAAATGAAGGTGTGGGCAGGGCCATGCTCTCTCTGAAGTGTCCAGTAGATAATACTTCCTTGCCTTTTCTAGCTTCTTAGGTTCAGTGGCAATCCTGGGCATTTCTAACTTCTAGATGCATCACTTTAATCGCCTCTGTCCATTGCATGGCTGTCTTCCCCTTGTTTTTATCTACATAGTCTATTCTCTGCGGATGTCTGTTGCTTTGTCCAAAGCTCTCTTTCATAAAAGAACAGCAGTCATTTTGGATTAGAGTCTACTCTCATAACCTTCAGTCATTAGACCTTAACTTGATTACATCTGTAAAGACCCTTCCCAAAGGGTGTTTTCCAAGGTCACGTTGACAGATAGCGGAGGTTAGCACTTCAATATATCTTGGGGGGAAATACAATTCAACTCATAAGAGTGTCCCACAGATCACTGAGGCTATGTTCATCGTTCTTCATTATTTTTCCTCTCTGTTCCTCAGACCCTTAATTGACCTATATTTAAGTTCGCTGATTCTTCTGCCAGCTCAAATCTGCAAATGAGCTACTCTAGTGAATTCTTTATTTCAGTTCTTGAACTTTTACATATTCCAAATTACTACTTACTTCTTTTGCATAATTTTTATCTGTGTTCTCTGCTTAAGACATTAGTCTTATAGTTTCCTTTAGTAATTTAGATTTGGTTTCCTTTGTGGTTGTGTGTGTGTGTGTGTGTGTGTGACTGTTTTATTTTGTTTTGAGACAGCATCTTGCTCTGTCTCCCAGAATGGAGTGCAGTGGCGTGTTTATGGCTCATTGCAGCATCGACCTTCCACTACGCTTGGGTAACTTTTTTATTTTTTGTAGAGATGGGGCCTACCTATATTGACCAGGCCGGGTCTGGACTTCTAAGCTCGAGTGATCCTCCCACCTTAGCTTCCCAAAGTGCTGGAATTACAGGTATGAACCACCATGCCCGGCTCTCATTTGGTTTTTCAACATATTTTAAATAGCTGATTTAAAGTCTTTGTCTAGTAAGTCCAGTGTTTGGACTTCCTCTGGGACAGTTTCTGTTGACTGGTTTTTGTCCTGTGTATGGGCCATAATTTCTTGCTCCTTTCCTTGTCTAATGTTTTCTTTTTGAAAACTGGCCATTTGAAATAATATAATGTGAAATACACCATGGAATACTATGCAGCCATAAAAAAGAATAAGTTCATGTCCTTTGCAGGGACATGGATGAAGCTGGAAACCATCATCCTCAGCAAACTAACACAGGAACAGAAAACCAAATACCGCACATTCTCACTCATGAGTGGGAGTTGAACAATGAGAACACATGGACACAGGGAGGGGAGCATCACATACCGGGGCCTGTCGAGGGGTGGGGACTAGGGGAGGGAGAACATTAGGACAGATACCTAATGCATGCGGGGCTTAAAACCTAAATAACAGGTTGATAGGTGCAGCAAACCACCATGGCACATGTATACCTATGTAACAAACCTGCACATTCTGCACATGTATCCCTGAACTTAAAATAAAATGTTAAAAAAATAATACAGTGTGACAGCTTTGGCACTTAGAATCCCCCCTTCTCTAGGGTGTTTTGTTGTTGCTGTTTGTTGTTGTTTGTTTCACAGCTTTCCTGAGCTAATTCTGTGAAGTCTGGATTTGTTATTGTATGTTACTACGGAAGTATTTGTTAAGTTATCTTAGTGATCACCTGATGACTGGATAGAGATTTCCTTAAATGCATGCAAGCAGTAAGTCTCTCAGTCTTTGCTAAAAGGCTTTATGTGTTTGCTGGGGCACACTTTATTTATTTATTTGTTTGTTTGTTTTGAGACAGAGTCTCACTCTGTCACCCAGACTGGAGTGCAGTGGCACAATCTCGGCTCACTGCAATTTCTGCCTCAATGGCTCAAGCCTCCTGAGTGGCTGGGACCACAGACACATGTCACCAATGCCCAGCTAATTTTTGTATTTTTGGTAGAGATGGGGTTTCACCATGTTGCCCAGGCTGGTCTCAAACTCCTGAGCTCAAGCCATCTGCCCACCTTGGCCTCCCAAAGTACTGGGATTACAGGTGTGAGCCACCGCACCCAGCCTGTCAGCGTTCAGCCGGGTAGTTTACAACTCTGGCTTAGGTTTTCACTTCCTGCTTGACTGGGGGGCTCAGGGTGTTTTCAGATCTTTCTTGACCATCTTTATAGCACTGGTGACATTCATAGCCCTTTGCATGCAAGTGACTTTCTAGATTCTCTTAAATATATCAGAGTTTTCAAAGATCCTATGGACATGTCATCCTCAACTTTTTTTTTTTCAGATGGAGTTTCACTGTTCTTGCCCAGGCTGGAGTGCAGTGGTGTGATCTCGGCTCACCACAACCTCTGCTTCCCAAGATCAAGCAATTCGCCTGCCTCAGCCTCCCGAGTAGCTAGGACTACAAGCATGCGCCACCAAGCCTGACTAATTTTGTATTTTTAGTAGAGATGGGATTTCTCCATGTTGGTCAGGCTGGTCTCGAACTCCTGACCTCACGATCTGCCCACCTCAGCTTCCCAAAGTGTTGGGATTATAGGCGTGAGCCAACGCCTCAGCCCCAACTTTTTATTTTGAGCTTGTTGTGTTGTTGTTAGCCTATTTTTACTCAGCTGCCTCAGGCATCCATGATGTTGTCTTGAGCAAATACCCTGGGAAAAAAGCAGTTTGTCCTGAATGAGCTCTGTGTGTGTGTGTGTGAGTGTTTTGAGATAGAGTCTCACTCAGTGACCCAGGCTGAAGTGCAGTAGCGCAATCTTGACTCACTGCAGCCTCCGCTTCCTGGGTTCAGTAGATTCTCATGCCTCAGCCTCCTGAGTAGCTGAGACTGCAGATGTACACCACCACACCCAGCTAATTTTTGTATTTTTAGTAGAGATGGGGTTTCACCATGTTGGCCAGGCTGGTCTCAAACTCCTGACCTCAAGTGATCTGCCTCAGCCTCCCAAAGTGCTGGGATTACAGGTGTGAGCCACTGTGCCCAGCCACCTGAATGAGCTTTTAATCAGGTCAAATAAAGTTTTGTAGCTTTGCGCAGTGGCAGTATTGTAGCCAATGAGGTTTATCCGAAGTGCGATTATTGCTAATTGAAAACTTTTCCCAATACCCCACCATGATGACTTGAAATATAATGGGCCTTGGCATTTTTTGACAGTCTCTATGGAGACTGAAAAAAAAAAGAAAAGAAAGTTTTGCGCATGGAGTTTTCTAGGGAACCACTAGACATCATGTAGTGACAGTTATCTGGGAATGGGACTTTGAAGAAGCTGCTACTCTGTTCTACCTCCTCCAGGGGCTGCCAGGCTGAGGTTTTGTTTTGTTTTGTTTTGTTCTGTGAGATGGAGTCTCACTCTGTCGCCCAGGCTAGAGTGCAATGACACGATCTCAGCTTACTGCAACCTTTGCCTCCTGGGTTCAAGCAATTCTCCTGCTTCAGCCTCCCGAGTAGCTGGGATTACAGGCATGTGCCACCACGCCCAGCTAATTTTTTTTTTTTTTTTTTTTGTATTTTTAGTAGAGATGGGTTTTCACCGTGTTGGTCAGGCTGGTCTCGAACTCCTGACATCGTGATCCGCCTGCCTCGGCCTCCCAAAGTGCTGGGATTACAGGCGTGAGCCACCGTGCCCGACCCAGGCTGCGTTTTTTAAGGCTGCCGTGGAACTAGAAAGAGGGAGATTAGAATAGTACAAGTTTAAACACCCTAAAGCTCACTCTTCTTATCAAGATTCAGCTATTTTTCTTGAATAACATCTGCCAGATTGTTGTATGTCTTTGGCTAAAATGCAGAGTTCTGAAAAAACTGATTCTGAACCAACTTCTCTCAATACATTGTTTTTAGATACCTTATTTTTCAACGTACTCACTGAACTGTATTCTGATTGACTATTGGCTGTTGCCAGGAAACCAAATCAACCCTCAAAGGATAAAGATTTATTGTAATGAGGAAATCCAGAGCCCTGTGAAGTGGTTTCCGCCTAAATACCCAGTGTCATCTCCCACCACTCTCTCATTGTTCTCTGGCATTAACGGCACTAAGAATGAGCTATAATGTTTCTAAACTGCACATTTCCCACCTTTGCATTACATTCTTTCAACTTTTATCTCTATTTTATAAATGAGGAAATTGAGCTTCAGAGAGCTTAAATCTCCTTCTAGAAATTAAATAGCCACTATAGGGAGTGCAGAGACCAGAATGAAGGTCTTTCTGACTCTAAAGGCAAATTCAATATTCTTTGAGAGAAACTTCTTTTAAAGGAACTATACCAATTTATATGTTTGAAAAAGTATTGTCGTAACTTTAACCTGCACCTCATATTTCTTAAACAAATTTTGGAAAATGGGCATTTAAAGTGTGACAAGAAAATTCTTTCTTTAAAGGAAACTTGAGGTTTGAGTTATTTTAACAAAACTCTAATAAAGTCTAAACCCAGTTTTTTTGTATCTGGGGTTAATGTAAAATTAAATAAAATCTTCTTTAGGTGTAGGAACAAATTTAGAATCATAAGTTTTAGGATCTTTAAGACATCTTAGAATCTTCTCTTCTAATTATCTCATTTTATTTTATTTTTTTTGAGACAGAGTCTCACACTCTGTTGCTAGGCGCCAGGCTGGAGTGCAGTGGCGCAATCTTGGCTCACTGCAACCACCGCCTCCTGGGTTGAAGCAATTCTCCTGCCTCAGCCTCCCGAGTAGCTGAGACTACAGGCGTGCGCCACCACGCCCAGCTAATTTTTGTATTTTGAGTAGAGACGGGGTTTCACCATGTTGGCCAGGATGGTCTCAATCTCTTGATCTCGTGATCCACCCACCTCGGCCTCCCAAAGTGCTGGGATTACAGGCGTGAGCCACCGCGTCTGGCCTATTTTTTATTTTTGAGACACAGTCTCGCTCAGTCACCCAGGCTAGAGTGCCGTGGCGTGATTTTAACTCATTGCAACCTCTGCTTCTCGGATTCAAGCAATTCTTGTGCCTCAGCCTCTCTAGTAGCTGGGACTACAGGCACCTGCCACCATGCCTGGCTAATTTTTTTGTATTTTTAGTAGAGACAAGGTTTCACCATGTTGGCCAGGCTAGTCTCGAACTCCTGACCTCAAGTGATCCGCCAGCCTAGACCTGTAATCTCAAAGTGCTGGGATTACAGGCATGAGCCACAGCACCTGGCATAATTAACTCATTTTATAGATAAGAAAACTGATGCCAGGAAAGATGATGCCTTGTCCAAATGAGTTAGTAGCAGGTGGTTGCCACTGATCTTTCTATCACATGCTCTCCTAATACCTCCCCTGACCCTGGTGTCAAGCAATAGACACAGGTATGGGGACAGTCACCTAAAGACCAAGTTACTCAATATGTAGACCACTGATGACCACTATCAACACACTGCAAGCTTGTTTGTAGCACAGAATCTCAGGCCCCACCCCAGGCTTAAAACTTTTAATAAAATCCTCAGGTGACTCATATACACATTAACTTCTAGAAGCATTGAGCCTTAGCCCCTGCATTTTTCTTCCCGAGTCTCAGTCTCATTATGGTTTCACCTAGGCAAAGCCAATGATAAAACGGCTTGACTTCTGCCTCTCTATTACCTAATATCATGAACTTGCCTGGGGCCATCAAAGCATTCCTGATTTTTTTTCTTCCTAATAGTATAAATAAAGAGCATAGGCATGGCCGGGCATGGTGGCTCATGCCTGTAATCCCAGCACTTTGGGAGGCCGAGGCGGGTGGATCACAAGGTCAGGAGTTTGAGACCAGCCTGGCCGAGATGGTAAAATCCTGTCTCTATTAAAAATACCAAAAAATAAAAATAAAAAAAATTATCTGGCCAAGGTGGCAGGCGCCTGTAATCCCTAGCTACATGGGAGGCTGAGGCAGGAGAATTGCTTCAACCCGGGAGGTGGAGTTTGCAGTGAGCCGAGATCGTACCACTGCACTCTGGCCCAGGCAACAGAGCAAGACTCCATCTCAAAAAAAAAAAAAAAAAAGAGTATAGGCTACCAGGTAGGTAAGGCTCTGTTTCAGGTAATTCTGAACAAAATGATGCATGCCATATAGACTTGTGGAACATGGCTGCTTAGGTCTTTTGCCCTGATTAGCCAGAAGTAGGGGGAAAGCCTGGAGGCTTTGGAGAAAGAAATGACTTGTCCCCAACTCTCCCTTCCGTGTCTCTTCTCACCCTTCTGTGTCCTTCAGTTACCCAATGTGGCTAATCATTTAGTATGAATTAATTTAATTCTTACTCCTCCCAGGAATATTTGCAAAGAAGGGAAGGGTGGAATTTCAAACATGTGATTCTGGTTCAGGAAAGAATTCGCTGGGTAAAGGAAGCTACCAAATCACGTGGAAAGTGGGCTTGGGCTGCAGCTCCATTTCAGGAAATCCCAGTCTTCTGTTTGTAGCACAGGGTTATCTTTGCTCCTAGGTCTGTAAAATTTGCATTGTCTCATATGTAGTGTTGCGTGACTTTGAAAACATTTTAGATAATGTATTTTGTGTAAGGTTCATAACTATTCTGTGAGGAAGGTGGCATCATCTTCACTGTATGGACCTTAAAGTTGTTTGGGGCCTTTTAGCTTCTGAACCAAAGTCTAGGCTCCTTGCAATGTGCTAATAAAATGAGTGTTTCTCATGGCTGTTTTTTTTTTTTTTATTTGTACACATTTTTTGAATAGGTAATGCGTTCTAGATTCAGTGTTTGAGAAACAAATTCTTCATGATACCCACTCTTCGGAGGGTGTTTTCTTTTCACGGCCCGTTCTTGTTTCACAGGTACCTTCGCTGCTTCCTGCCTGCCCTATTCTCATTGCCATCACTGTTCTTTTGGAATGCAGGACCCCTTCAGTCTCCAAGAGAACTGATTCTCATGTTGGAATTCTCTCTAACCAATCTGTCCAGAATACTTTGATATGAATGAATGGCCTCCCAGGGTGGGCCAGTTCAGAGAAGGCTGACCAAAGAAGCAAAGTTACCGGGAAATCAGAACAAGGGAAGATGTTGCAGGCTTGGGACAAGTGTCTTCAATTTGTTGTGATGTGAAAGAGGTTATGTTTTTTCTTATGGATAGAGGTAGATTTACTGTGAAGATAATCTGATTTAGGCTTTAGGGCGATTGTGTGGCCCCCTTCCAAGACCCTGTACCTAATTTTGAATCTTTAAATTGGTGTTATTTCAACTAAAGACCTCCTCTCCCACCATCGAATTACAGTATATGAGTTTCACAAAAACTCACAGAAAGAGATAGCCCTTTCTATGTGGAACCAGAGAGCAAACCAGGATCTAAGAAAGAAGTGAAAATCAGATGACGGCATTCCTTCAATATATTAGTTCAATACAAGAAGATCTTTCCATGGGCCAAGACGATGCCATTAGGAAGTGGGCTGTGTGGTAGGCACCTTCCATAGCTACCCACAGTTAACTGTCTCAGCAACATCCTCTCTTTCAGGCTAATAGGATTTGAATTTGTTCAAAAAGTTAAAGAGAGCCCTTGATCTCCAGCTCCCAAGGGTGAATTCTGATTGGTCTAAGCCAGGCATGGTATTCTTTTTCCCTCTGGCCTTTAATTGGTCTGAGTAAGGGCAGGTAGTGTAGTTCTGTCCAGAGACAGGGGGTGCCGGTACTTTCTTCTCTGAATTAAAAGGCTTCAGGTAGAAGTCTTTTCCCCCTTCCCTTTCATTCCTGAAACTCAAGAGAGCTGGAGATAAGGGCTAGAAGCATGAAAACCAAAGTCAACATGCTAAGCAGGGCAGAGCAGAAATGGTAAAAGGGTTTGGTATAGCATTGTTGAGGAGCGGAACCAGTACTAATGGCCACCTACTTCTAGATTACTTATGTGACAAAAATAAACTCCTTATTTGTTCAAATAACAGTCACTTAAAATTTCCCATTACTTCCAGCCAAATGCATTTTTTACTTGATATAGCTATATTTAAGGAGAGGGCTTTCTCTGTCTCTGGTGGAAGTCAATTTTCAGGATTTATCACAAAACATATGTTGCAGAGGGTCTCTATGTCTGGGAGAGAGGATCTGGAAAGGCAATGACTTATTAGGAATAATTTCACATAATTAGAGCATGAACAACTTTCTATGACTTGGGTCCTTAAGTTTCATCCTCCTTTCCTCAAGTCTTCATATTTCCTTTAGCCTATAACCATCTTTCTCAACGTATTTCTCTGACCTCATCCACAGCCTGCTTCAATTCCACTTTTAATAGGGGATAGAAAAACAAACTGAGCAGGAAGGATGAAAAGGACACTGTTTCTCAAAACTGGTATGCTTTCCAGCGATCTAGGAAAATAAGATATATTTATAAGTATTGACAGAATGCGCTTCCATTTCTGATGTGTAATCAGATAAACCAGAACTTTTCAAATGAGTAAACATCAGATAAACATGGAGGGAGACAGTCGGGATGGGCTGAGGGATGGCACTGAAGACCCTGCAGTTTTCAAACTGGCTAATCAGACCCTTGGGAAGAAGGAATGCTTTTCAGGGGTACAAGTTTCACTCCTGTCACCCAGGCTGGAGTGAAGCACAGAGATAGCTCACTGCAACCTCTGCCTCTTGAATTCAAGCAATTTTCCTGCCTCAGCCTCCTGAGTAGCTGGGACTAAAGGTGCAGGCCACTGCACCTGGCTAATTTTTGTATTTTTAGTAGAGACGGGTTTTACCATGTTGCTCAGGCCAGTCTCCAACTCCTGAGCTCAAACTCTTGAGCCTCAGGCTCCCAAAGTGCTGGGATTACAGGTGTCCAGGTGGTATTTTTAAAAGACTCTTTTTTTTTTTTTTTTCAGAGTCTCACTCTGTTGCCTAGGCTGGAGTGCAATGGTACAAGCTCAGCTCACTGCAACCCCCATCTCCCGAGTTCAAATGATTCTCCTGCCTTAGCCTCCCGAGTAGCTGGGATTATAAGCATGTGCCACCACACCTAGCTAATTTTTGTATTTTTTAGAGATGGGGTTTCACCATGTTGGCCAGGCTGGTCTCAATCTCCTGACCTCAAGTGATCCTCCTGCCTCGGCCTCCCAAAGTACTGGGATTACAGACACGAGCCACCACACTCAGTCTAAAGGACTTTATTATGAAAAATTAAAAACCGGTATATAAGATAGTAGTTGAATATCCCCATCACCCAGCCTCAGTTTATGGCCTATTCTTGTTTCATCTATACCTTCGCTGCTTCCCGCCTGCCATATCATCATTTCTTTTATTGAGGTAAAGATGCAAGATGAGCACCAACAATTCCTCCCATCCCTGAACACCCATGCTGCTCCTCTCACGAAGAGTGATGCAAGTATTCCACAATTAGATTATGGTTGTGGTTGTACAACTCTGTGAAAATACTCAGAGCCATCGAAGTGTACATGTTAGGTGGATGAATTATATCTCAATAAAGATGTTTTTAAAAGGTGGAGAAGGAAAATTTCTCTATTTTAATAATACTTAAAGAAAAAGAGGTAGAATCTCTCTCATCTCCCTGAAACCGGTCTGGCTCTGTGATTTGCTTAAACCAGTAACAGGCAGCAGAAGGGACACTGTGACGTCTGGGCATAGCCCTTCATAGGCCTCAGAGCTTCTGTTTTCACTCTTTTTTTTGAGATGGACTCTCACTCTGTCACCAGGCTGGAGTGCAGTGGCGGGATCTCAGCTCACTGCAACCTCCGCCTCCCGGGTTCAAGTGATTCTCCTGCCTCAGCCTCTTGAGTAGCTGGGATTATAGGCAAGTGCCACCAAGCTCAGCTAATTTTTGTATTTTTAGTGGAGACGGGGTTTCACCATGTTGGCCAGGATGGTCTTGATCTCTTAACCTTGTGATCTGCCTGCCTTGGCCTCCCAAAGTGCTGGAATTACAGGTGTGAGCCACCATGCCCGGCCCCCTGTTTTCACTCTTTTGCCACACCAACTACCCTGCCAGAGAGTGGACCAGGCAGAACTTAGCTGTTCTTTTCAGCCACCCAGCAGAGATGCCACACAGACCAGTGAAACTACCCTGGCAGCTCTAACACCTGTTGAACTGCCCAGTCAACACCACATGGGGCAGAGATGAGCTACCAAGCCTGACTACTATGTTTTTGGGTGGTGGAGGAGTGGGCAGTGCCAAATCCCCAGAGGAGGCTCAATGAGTATTTGTCTCTTTTCGTTTCAGCCAGCAGAGGGTCCTCAAAGTAACACCTTCCAGTGGCTCCCCAACATGCCTCAGAGCTCTGGCCAGGGCCTACAAGGCCCTCCATCTTACCCCTTTCCTCCTTGACTGTCACCTCCTCCTCCCCTTGCTTCCTTACATCTAGCCACTCTGGCCTACCTTGAACAGACAGGCCTGTCCCCTTGCAGGGCCTTTGCCCTTGATGTTCCCTTTGGTTTTTCTCAGATGGCCACACGGGTTCTCCCACACCTCTTCTGGGTCTTCACTCACATGGCACCTTCTTACTGAGACCTGCCTAAAATCGCAAACCCTCACTCCCTGTCCTTATTCCCTACTTTTACTTTTCTCTTTAGCATTTACCAATGTCTAACGGTATTTAATTTCACTAATTTATCTTGTTTATTTTCTGTCTCTCCTGCTATAATGTAAATTCCAGGAAGGATTTTTGTCTGTCTTGGTTGTCTGTCTCGTGTCTGGAACACAGAACCTATAGGAGGCACTTCAATTAATTACTTGCAGAATGAATGGACTGAATGTCACCTTGTTACAGAATACCCTCCTGACCACACTCTGTTAAGTAGAGACTGTGGTTTCACTATGTTGGTCAGGCTGGTCTTGAACTCCTGACCTCGTGATCCGCCCGCCTCGGCCTCCCACAGTGCTGGGATTAGCAATCTTTTATTTCTCTTTCCCAGTTGTATTTTTCTTCATTTACACTTAATCACTTTTGACACCTATTTGTTTACTGTCTCTCTCCCCATTAGAGTGAAAGTTACTTTAACAGCAGAGATTTAAATTTATTTTAATCCCTACAAAGGAGAAAAAGGGAGGAGATACATAGCAGGCTCTCAGCAAGTATTTGCAGGAGGAATTAATTTCTTGAACGAATGGATGAATGAATCTAGCAGCCAGCTCCACTAGCCTCCTTCGTGATAGGACCAATCTGAGGTCTGTCTGCGGGCGTGCACCTCCTCCGCGGGCGGAGGGCCGCAGCGGGAGCTGGGTTTCGGAGCAGGCGTTGGGTTTCGGCAGCGCCCCGTTAAACCAGCCGCGGACGCTCGGCTGCTGGCGCTAGTTCCAGCCCGACCGGGCCAGGCATCCCCGGTTTTTCCCCAGTCGCAGCGCCGGCCGGTTTCCGGGGCTGTGTCATCGCCCGTTTAAGAGCGGAGCGCCCCGCCCTGGGGGCGGAGCTGGGAAGGAGGTTTAAGGGGCGGACGGGCGGGAGGCCGGGGTCTTCTGGGGATTAGAGCGGGTGGGTTCGCCGCGGGCGCCATTTCTTGGCGTCTCCCGAGGAGCCGCCCCCTCCTCAGCCTTGCTCGGCCCTTCTGCCCTCTGGTCTCCGGGGCCGCCCCGGCCCCAGCTCAGGTAAGCGCGAGGCCTGGCAGCGCCGTGGTACAGCCCGCTGCCCTCGCAGCCGAGCGGACCCCTCCTTGCCCGCGCCTGAGGTGGCGGCCTTGTCCCCGGGGAGCCGGGCGGGGGCCGCGCCCGGACCGTAGGGCGGCCGGCCCCTGGCTCGTCTGGCTGGCAGAGCATTAATCCCGCCGGAGGGAGGGGCGGCGGCGGCCAATGAGGCAGGGCTGCCGAGTTTCGGGCGATACCGCGCGACGGGCGGGAGCGGAGGGCCCGGGGCAGCCGGGTTAATGTTTGCCGGGCGGACGCGCTCCCCGGGCCGCGGGCACCCCTCACAGGTCCGCGGGGCTGCCGTCCAGCGGGAGAGACGAACTGAGTTTGTGTCACGGTCTTGGTGGACTTTTGGAGCTGACTTGTATTTGAGTAAAACTTCAGACCCCCGGGAGTGCAGAGGCAGGTGTGCTCCCCGGAAAGACGAGATCTGAAGGGCCCGCCCCGCCCCCACCCGGGACGTTTGTCGTGCTAATGATGGGTTCTTTGGTGTGTAAACGTTAATTGTCTTTGTGGTTACTTGAATTCTATCTCAGAGCGAGACGCAACTCTTAAAAGGTTTGGCAGTATTTTAGACTAATGATACAAGTCTTTAAAGAATTTACGGCGAAAATTCTCATAACCATGTACATTTCTAATGTAACCCGCAACTGCATTAACTCAATTTCTAACATAGCCTGTTGCTGAGCACTGCTTAACCTTGTTGGATTATTTGTGCGAATAAGATGATGTGTAGGTTTAGGCCAAATTTATTCGAAAACGATATGCGTAACTGCTGTGGAATTAGTCGCTTGCATTTTCTTCATCGGGATTACCGGGACCAAACATACTGTTAACTTCATGGCATTTGCTGTATATTGTTATATTGCTTTGCCAAAAAGCATTTACCATATTGTGGCCACCCTTCATGTAAGAATATACCTATTTCATGACTAACTTTTGGGCTTTGGAGACTTTTTTTTAACCAACTTCTGTTAATTTAGGATTGCTTAAATTTGCATTTTATGATTCTAAAGGAAATCCTTCTAGTTCCCTGTTGAAAAGTTAGACACTGCAGAGTGGAAACTACTGTTTTTGGAAGCCACATACACCTACCATCCAAAAATTCCACTGTGTCATTCTAGTGTGCCAGGCGAGCTTTTTATTGAGTACCTGATATGCGGGTTGTTCAGCTGGCTGTTGGGTCAAAGCTAGCTTGTGGTGAGCAAATCAGACGAAGTCTTTGTCCTTGTGTGTGAGTGGGGGCAGTAGCCAGTAAAAAAATAATGATTAACAGGTATTTAATTACAATTTCTTTGTTATAAAGAAGAGGCCAAGAGTACTGAAAGGGACATCTGATTTAGACGCAAAGTCTGAGATTGCTTTTCTGAGAATAAGGAATTTAAGTCTGAAGTTAGTCCAATGAAGTGGGAGTGGGTGGAAGAGAGGTGAAGTGGAAAAAGAGCATTCCAGAAAGGTAGAACAGCTCATGAAAAATAGTCCAGAATTAAAAAGACTCTTGGGCCGAGTAGAAAGAGAAGAGCAGAGCAAACTGGGGACTAGGCTGACAGATGGGTCAGGCAAGTAGGAGGAGCTGCATCAAGGACCAGGACCACTAAAGATTTTAGAACAGGGATCAGATTTGTGGTTGCCAAAAATCCAGTAACTGCAACATGAAGAGTGGAATTGGGAGAGTGCAGGTGGGAAGGGAAAAGTGAGTATGGAAAACTTTTTTGACAGTCATTAAAAAAAACCTTTTAGTGGCCCATTCGTATATTATTTTTTTCGCATTAAAAAAAGTAGATGGGATGTTGCTATGTTGCCCAGGCAGGTCTTGAACTCCTGGCCTCCAACAATCCTCCTGCCGTAGACTCCCAAAGTGCTGGGATTACAGGTGTGAGCCACTGTACCCGGCCATATATTCTTGTTGTGACCTCTGTCACGCCCCTCTCCAGAGAGAATCTCACTGAACAGTTTAGCTGTGTGTCTGTTTAATGTCTGTGTGTGTATGCACAATTCCCACCTCAGTGAAGGATAAAACTGTCTTCAGTGTTCTGTGATTTGATTTTTCACTTAGAAATTTTATCATATCTAAGTCAACTATTAATTTAAAACCACTGTATTATGGCTGGGCTTGGTGCCTCATGCCTTTAATCCCAGCACTTTGGGAGGTCGAGGTGGCAGAATTCCCTGAGGCCAGGAGTTTGAGACAAACCTGGCTAACATAGCAAGATCTTGTCTCTACAAAAAATAGTTTAAAAAACCATTAGCCGGGTAGGGTAGCATGTGCCTGTAGTCGTAGGTGGGAGAATCCCTTGAGCATGGTAGATGAAGGCTGCAGTGAGCCCTGGGTGCTAGACTGAGACTATCTCTAAATAAATAAATAAATAAATAAAAATAAGTGTGTTGTATGTCATTGTGTGTACCATAACTTGTTTAAGTGTTTGCACATTGATGAACATATTTAAAATTTTCTTAAATCAAGTATTCCCTGAAAAAATCCTGTTCCTCCAACTTGCACACGTGTGAGTTTTTTCTTTAGGTTATCCTACCAGTAATAGAACTGTTGAGTAAGGAGTATGCAAGCTAGGAGTTTTAATAATGGCCAGGCTAGGTGGCTCATGCCTGTAATCCCAGCATTTTGGGAGGCGGAGGCGGGTAGATCCCCTGAGGTCAGGAATTTGAGACCACTCTGACCAACAAGGTGAAATCCTGTCTCTACTAAAAATACAAGTATTTGCTGGGCGTGGTGGCAGGTGCCTGTAATCCCTGCTACCCAGGAGGCTGAGGCAAGAGAATTGCTTGAACCCGGGAGGAGGAGGTTGCAGTGAGCAGAGATCATGCCGTTGCACTCCAGCCTGGGTGACAAGAGCAAGACTCTGTCTAAAAAAATAATAATTATTTATATACATAAATAATATGGTCAAATCCCCCTCCAAAAAGGCCAGTGTATGAGGATTATTTTTTCTCACATTCTTTTTAACATTATCTTGAGTCTTTAAATGACAGACAGTATTTTTTTATTTGGATTTTCTTGGTTTCTGTTAAACATCTTTTTTATGAACATCTTTTAAATTATCTTTTAGGACTGACTCCTATTTTGCCCTTTTTTTCTTTTTTTGGTACGGAGTCTCGCTCTCAGGTTGAAGTGCAGTGATGGGATATCATAAAATGTTTCTTGGGAGATATTGGAGTTAAAAGGAATATGTAGGGATTCTGTGACATAGGGGTTTAGAAGTCTGGGATAACAAGTACGGTCTTAGGCATAGCAAGTTCTAAAGGGAGAAACATCTGGGAAAAGAAAAAATTTGGAGAGAAAGACTGGGACCAGGTGTTACATATTCGTGTTTGGGACACTGGAAAGTTATCTAACCAAAATTTGAGTTATTTTTTGGGGATTAGTTTGCCTAATTACACAAGAGTATACATACTTGTGTAAAATGTGTATGATAATCTTCAATGTGTAGATGTTTTAATATGGTAGTATTTATCTCAAAAATCGAATTTTATTGGGTTTATAAATAAGTCTAGTTGAAAAAAACATCATTTAATCTGAGGCTTCTCTTGAAAAACGGCATTCTCCTGAATTCTTCTGTTCCTTCTCCCGAGGCAGTCATTTTCACATTTTAAATCAAATGGTCTTACTGCTAATTCTTGATTTTAATTTTAGTAATTATCTGTTGGCTTGCTGCTATGCAAGATGAGGAATTAGCTCTCTTTCCGTATTGGTATCCCCTACCTCTATTATAGATCTTCTCTCTGTTGTAGTTAATTATTGTTTGAGCAATATTTAGTGTTTATAGTATTATGACATTTAAATCATTAGCAGCTGAGTCAGGTAGTATACTGTGATTACTTTTCCTTTTCTGCACAGCTTTTTGTTTTCTTTGGAATAGTAGTATTTTCGGCTTATTTGTTGGCTTACGTGTGCAAATGCAACATTAGGATAGCAAAGTAATTTTGATTTTGTGGTGTTTCCATTTAGTGTGCTGTGTTTTAAAATTACTATTACCTGTTTTAACTATTTCGATTAACATTAACATTCTCTATAGAGATAAGGAAAAAAGTAGCATTAAAGTACTTTGATGTTAAGGTTATGTTAAGTAGTTATTTAAAATCTGTATGTAGTAGAAAATTTGACAAAACTTACGAAATTTGAATTTATTTGTATTTTAGCTGAAATAGGTGATTGCTTTTATCTTTTTATTATGAATGCTCAGAAAAGAAATGGAACTTCTCAGAATTTTTATGATCGTGAAAGGATACCTTAGTGCCTGACATCATCTTGGGATATACAAGATGTTGTACATATAATTTGTCTATTTAGAAGACCTGATGAATTGACGAATGTTTGCCTTCTCCTGCCAAATCAGTTCCTGATAAAATAGTCCAGTAAATTTAGAAAGCTCCATACCATGGCTGTGTCTTATATATAAGTCTTTTAAAACTTTTTGAATTAAAGTAGCCAGCTTTTTAAATTAATTTACTTTTTAATTGGCAAATAAAAATTGTGTATATTTATCATGTAAATATGTCTTGAAGAATTTATAAAAAGTAGCCAGTTTTAATGATTTTTTTCAAATTTACTTGACCAGGAGCCCTTTTTATTTTTTCCTTTGTTTACTTATTTTTTGAGACAGGGCCTTGCTCTGTTGCCTGAGCTGGAATGCAGTGGCGCAATACCAGCTCACTGCAGCTTTGACTGCCTGGGGTCAAGTGATCCTTGATCCCAGCCCCTCAAGAAGCTGGGACTACAGGGATGCACCACCACCACACCTGGCTAATTTTATTTTTAGTAGTGATTAGGTCTCACTGTGTTGCCCAGGCTGGTCTTGAACTCCTGGGCTCTAGCAATCCTCCCACCCGAGTCTCCCAAAGTATTGGGATTGCAGGCATGAGTTACTGCACCCAGCCCAGGAGCCCTTTTTAGTAGTATTTCTACTAATGTCCACAGGACTTGACCAAATAATGCCATTTGACTGACTGCTTGTTGTGGAGAATCTCATTTTTTTCCTGATGCCGTCTTTTTCTCTCTGCTTTTATAGTGACAAAAATGCTGAGTTTCTTCCGTAGAACACTAGGGCGTCGGTCTATGCGTAAACATGCAGAGAAGGAACGACTCCGAGAAGCCCAACGCGCTGCCACACATATTCCTGCAGCTGGAGATTCTAAGTCCATCATCACGTGTCGGGTGTCCCTTCTGGATGGTACTGATGTTAGTGTGGACTTGCCAGTAAGTAGGTCTTGCTGAGCTCCAAGTTCTGTTTGCAATTACTGTCTTTTTTTTTTTTAATTTATTTTTTTAAAGCTTTGATGGATAACTTCTGGATGGAAATAGGTAGAGGTAATATGGGTCAGTATGGATCAGGTACATGAGTCAGATAACTGTAGGCCAAAAGTACTTGGATGGATGGTATTTCTCTTTGGAATTAGTGGCGATTACCTGAAACATTTAAATAATAGGGCAGTTATTGGCATGGGTCCCTTTTGTGTGTATTTATGTGTGTTCTTTATGACGGCAGCACATAATGTAGTCTAGCGGATTTCTCACAATCCTTGTTGAACAATTATTAAAACATTGAGAATCTTTGAGAATAACAACACTTAGGTGTGTACTGTAAGGCTTTTAACTTTTTATGCACTTCCCTATTTTTTAAAACTCTCCTTATTTTCTTCAAAATAAATATTTCCCAACAATTTGGTTTACTTGAAAACATTAATGAAGTGAGAAAAAGGACTTTCTTCATACCCCTCAGCTCTGATTGCCTGTCTCTTTGCTCCCAAAGTATTTTGCATTGTAGGTTTTTCATACGCTGTAGTCTATCTCAAGACAGGCTGTTGTAATTATATATGTATTTTGGATAGTTTTTTTTTTCCCCCAGAAATGCATAATCATAACTCAGTGTGAAAAATCCAATATGTTCGAAAAGGGTTAGCTTATTTTTTTTGACAGGTGTTTTTGGGTGGAGTGGGAGAAGAAAAGTTTGGCTTTTTGGTTTTGGGCAGTTGAATTTTTTTCTGAGCTGCTTACTAATACCAAATCTCTTTCCCATGTCTTTGTTCTGCATTCAGAGACTTAATGTAAACTATGTTATTTGATGTGAGCTTCGTAGGATGTTCCTTAATGTGTTTCCTCCCCACAAACTTTTTAATACACACTCATTTACCGAAAATTCAATTTAAAAAGTCTCTGGGCAAAGCGATAGCCTAGATGCTGCTGTAATACGTGACTGAATAAGCTCTAGAAGGCCTTAATGAAGTGAAGTGAGAGTATAAGGAATTGGAGGGTTTGTTTAAATGAACGTTCTTATTAACTTAATCATTTGGAATGTATTAGATGTGTACATTATACATTTCAAAATGTTAGAATATGATAAAGACTCAGGATTTCTTGAAGTGTTTTGAAGTCATTACGTGTATTTGTTATCTTTGTCTATAAGATGTATATTTTCAGGGTTTTTGATTCTAGACAACTTGAGAGCATCTAAATTTTCCTGCTGTAAGGGCTTCTTGAGGGTTTGTCAGACATTCCAAATGAGATATTTTGTGAGGATAGTTTTCATACTCATTTCTAATTTGATAAGAATCTTAAGAGTTTTGTGTACTATTTCATTAAAATATCATTAGATATGTGGTGAAAAACCTGAGATTGCTATGTAAGAGACTGGAAAGAAGTTTCTTATTACCTAATGTTTGAAGTATGAAGTCTCAGGGTTGTTAATGGATAAGCTGATACTAGGAGAGTAGAATTTGTGAAAAAGCTTTTTAAAAAGGCAGTGCAGCATGGAGGAGAAATAGCACTAGCTTTTAAAGTAGTAGAACAAATGGCTAGTTACTCGTCTAGAATGGTTTCCTAAACTTCGCATGCTTAGCTGGGCGTATGTGATTCTTGATCAAGTCCATAAGCTAGCTGGCCTCTCAGGGAGACAATTATAGTGAAACAGCTGGAGTTTTAGGTTTGACTTTTTGTGAAATAAGAACAGTTGTCGGCCAGGTGCGGTGGCTCACGCCTGTAATCCCAGCACTTTGGGAGGCTGAGGCAGGCAGATCACTTGAGGCCAGGAGTTTGAGACCAGCCTGAACAACATGGTGAAACCCTATCTCTACTAAAAATAGAAAAATTAGCTGGGCGTGGTGGCATGCACCTGTATTCCCAGCTACTCAGGAGGCTGAGGCAGGAGAATCGCTTGAACCCGGGAGGCAGAGATTGCGGTGAGCTGAGATTGCACCACGGCACTCCAACCTGGTTGAGAGAGTAAGACTTCGTCTCAAAAAAAAAAAAAAAGGAGCAATTGTCTTTTCAGTCCTGTAGGTGAAATTGTAGTTGTTAACATAACTCTAGGTACATGCATGGATATAAAGAGGTCATTGGCCTGTTTTTACTACATTGTCACTAAAGGAAAAAATAGGCCAGAAGAATAATAATTTCTAAAAAAGAAAGAATGATTTCCCCTTTTCTGATTTATTTTCTCAACCAGTCTACTGTGATTCTAGAAGAAGATTTAGAATTGATTTTGGAAATAGAGTGAAACACATACTGATTTTCCATTACGATAAGAGTCACTAGTGATTATAGCTAGCCATCTTCTTCCTTTAAAAAAAAAAACTAAATAGAGTAAGAATGCCTTTCAGTGAATGACAAAGGTATCAGGTAGAAATTTCTATCTAATTTTTAATTTTCAAGTTTTCTCTTTGAAAATATTACAGTAAACTTATTTAGGAGCTTAATATTAGTAAATAGCATGTCATGTAAAACTCTTCTAAGTTTTAAATTAGGAAATGTTTGGTCAATTAACCAATAGATAACAATTTTTTTCCTTTTTTTTTTTTTTTTTTTTTAAAGTTCTGGGATACCTGTGCAGAACATGCAGGTTTGTTACGTAGGTATACACGTGCCATGGTGGTTTGTTGCACCCATCAACCTGTCATCTACATTAGATATTTCTCCTAATGGTATCCCTCCCCTAAGCCCCCAACTTCTGACAGGCCCCAGTGTGTGATGTTCCCCTCCCTGTGTCCATATGTTCTTATTGCTCAATTCCCAATTATGAGTGAGAACATATGGTGTTTGGTTTTCTGTTCCTGTGTTAGTTTGCTGAGAATGATGGTTTCCAGCTTCATCCATGTCCCAGCAAAGGAAATGAACTCATTCTTTTTTATGACTGCATAGTATTCAGTGGTGTATATGTGCCATATTTTCTTTATCCAGTCTATCATTGATGGGCATTTGAGTTCGTTCACAAGCCTTTGCTATTGTGAACGGGTACATGTGTCTTTATAGTAGAATGATTCATAATCCTTTGGGTATATACTCAGTAATGGGATTGCTGGGTCAATTGGTATGTGCTTCTAGAACCTTGAGGAATTGCCACACTGTCTTCCACACTGGTTGAACTAATTTGCACTCCCATTAACAGTGTAAAAGCGTTCCTATTTCTCCATATTCTCTCCAGCATCTGTTGTTACCTGACTTTTTAATGATCGCCTTTCTAAGTGGAGTGGGATGGTATCTCATTGTGGTTTTGATTTGCATTTCTCTAATGACCAGTGATGATTAACTTTTTTTCATATGGTTGTTGGCCGCATAAATGTCGTCTTTTGAGAAGTGTCTGTTCAAATCCTTTGCTTACTTTTTGATGGGGTTTTTTTTTCTTGTAAATTTGTTTAAGTTCCTTGTAGATTCTGGATATTAGCCCTTTGTCAGATGGATAGATTACAAAAATTTTTTCCCATTCTGTAGGTTGCCTGTTCACTCTGATGATAGTTTCTTTTGCTGTGCAGAAGCTCTTTAGTTTAATTAGATCCCATTTGTCAGTTTTGGCTTTTGTTGCCATTGCTTTTGGTGTTTTAGTCATGAAGTCTTTGCCCATGCCTGTGTCCTGAATGGTATTGCCTAGGTTTTCTTCTAGGGTTTTTATGGTTTTAAGTCTTACGTGTAAGTCTTTAATTCATCTTGAGTTAACTTTTGTATAAGGGGTAAGGAAGGGGTCCAGTTTTACTTTTCTGCATGTGGCTAGTCAGTTTTCCCAACATCATTTATTAAATAGGGAATCCTTTCCCCATTGCTTGTTTTTGTCAGGTTTGTCAAAGATCAGATGGTTGTAGATGAGTGGGGTTATTTCTGAGGCCTCTGTTCTGTTCCATTGGTCTATGTATCTGTTTTGGTACCAGTCCCATGCTGTTTCAGTTACTATAGCCTTTTAGTATAGTTTGAAGTCAGGTAGCATGATGCCTCCAGCTTTGTTCATTTTGCTTAGGATTGTCTTGGCTGTGCATGTTCTTTTTCAGTGCCATATGAAATTTAAAGGAGTTTTTTCTAATTTTGTGAAGAAAGTCAAGGGTAGCTTGATGGGGATAACATTGAATCTATAAATTACTTTGGGCAGTATGGCCATTTTCACGATATTGATTCTTTCCTATCCATGAGCATGGAATGTTTTTCTATTTGTGTCCTCTCATTTCCTTGAGCAGTGGTTTGTAGTTCTCCTTGAAGAGGTCTTTCACATCCCTTGTGAGTTGTATTCCTAGGTACTTTATTCTCTTTGTAGCAATTGTGAATGGGAGTTCACTCATGATTTGCCTCTCTGTTTGTCTATTATTGGTGTATAGGAATGCTTGTGATTTTTGCACATTGATTTTGTGTTCTGAGACTTCGCTGAAGTTGCTTATCAGCTTAAGGAGATTTTGGGCTGAGACAATGGGGTTTTCTAAATGTACTCGTGTCATCTACAAACGTAGACAGTTTGACTTTCTCTCTTCCTATTTGAACACCTTTATTTCTTTCTCTTGCCTGATTTCCCTGGCCAGAACTTTAATACTATGTTGAATAAGAGTGGTGAGAGAGGGCATCCTTGTCTTGTGCCAGTTTTCAAAGGGAATGCTTCCAGCTTTTGCCCGTTCAGTATGATATTGGCTGTGGGTTTGTCATAAATAGCTTTTATTATTTTGAGATACATTCTATCAATACCTAGTTTATAGAGTTTTTAGCATGAAAGGATGTTAAATTTTATCCAAAGGCCTTTTCTGCATCTATTGAGATAATCAATCTTGTGGTTATCATCATTGGTTCTGTTTATGTGATGGATTATGTTTATTGATTCATGTATGTTGAACCAGCCTTGCATCCCAGGGATGAAGCTGACTTGATTGTGGCAGATGAGCTTTTTGTTGTGCTGCTAGATTTGATTTGCCAGTATTTTATTGACGATTTTCGCATCGATGTTCATCAGGGATATTGGCCTGAAATTTTCTTTTTTGGTTGTGTCTGCCAGATTTTGGTATCAGGATGATGCTGGCCTCATGAATTAGGGAAGAGTCCCTCTTTTTCTGTTGTCTGGAATAGTTTCAGAAGGAATGATACCAACTCCTCTTTGTACCTCTGGTAGGATTACTGCCTCAATTTAAGAACTTGTTATTGGTCTATTCAGGGATTTGAATTCTTCCTGGTTTAGTCTTGGGAGGGTGTATGTGTCCAGGAATTTATCCATTTCTTCTAGATTTTCTAGTTTAATTGCGTAGAAGTGTTTATAGTATTCTCTGATGGTAGTTTGTGTTTTCTGTGTGATTAGCGGATCCCACAGATCCGCTGATTATTTTTTATTGTGTCTGTTTGATCCTTCTCTCTTTTCTTCTTTATTAGTCTGGCCAGCAATTAGTCTGGCTCATTTCTTCTTTATTAGTCTGGCTATTTTGTTAATCTTTTCAAAAAACCAGCTCCTGGATTTATTGATTTTTGTTTTGAAGGGTTTTTCATGTCTCTATCTCCTTCAGTTCTGCTCTATCTTAGTTATTTCTTGTCTTCTGCTGGCTTTTGAATTTGTTTGCTCTTGCTTCTCTAGTTCTTTTAATTGTGATGTTAGGGTGTCAATTTTAGATTCTCCTGCTTTCTCCTGTGGGCGTTTAGTGCTATAAATTTCCCTCTAAACAATGCTTTAGCTGTGTCCCAGATATTCTGGTATGTTGTGTCTTTGTTCTCATTGGTTTCAAAGAGCTTATTGATTACTGTCTTAATTTTGTTATTTACCTAGTAGTCATTCAGGAGCTGGTTGTTCAGTTTCCATGTAGTTGTGTGATTTTGAGTGAGTTTCTTAATCCTGAGTTCTAATTTGATTGCACTGTAGTCTTAGAGACTGCTTGTTATAATTTCTGTTCTTTTGCATTTGCTGAGGAGTGTTTTACTTTCAATTATGTGGTCAGTTTTAGAATAAATGAGATGTGGTGCTGAGAAGACTGTATATTCTCTTGATTTGGGGTAGACAGTTATATAGATGTCTATTAGGTCTGCTTGGTCCAGAGCTGAGTTCAAGTCCTCAAGATCCTTGTTAATTTTCTGTCTTGTTTGTCTAATATTGACAGTGAGGAAAGTTTCCCACTATTATTGTGTGGGAGTCTTAGTCTCTTTGTAGGTCTCTAAGAACTTGCTTAATGAATTTGGGTGCATATATATTTAGGATAGTTAGCTCTTCTTGTTGCATTGATCCCTTTACCATTGTGTAATACCCTTCTTTGTCTTTTATCTTTGTTGGTTTAAAGTCTGTTTTATCAGAGACTAGGATTGCAACCCCTGCTGTTTGTTTTTTGTTTTTTTTTTTTGCTTTCCATTTTCTTGATAAATCTTCCTCCATCCCTTTATTTTGAGCCTACGTGTGTCTTTTGCACATGAAAATGGGTCTCCTGAATACAGCACACCGATGGGTCTTGTCTCCGAATCCAGTTTGCCAGTCTGTTTCTTTTAATTGGGGCATTTAGCCATTTACTTATAAAGTTAATAGATAATAATTTTTATATACCTTATATACGTTACTGATACAGATGCTAAAGACTTTAAGTTATGTAAGACCATGTATAGTTATACTTTTAATTCATGAAAACCATCCCATGTTCATGAATTTGAAGACTTAAGGTTGGTAGGATGGCAGTACACCTCAAATTGATTTACACATTCATTGCAGCCCCCATGAGAATTCCAGCTGACCTACTTGTAGGAATTTACAAGCTGATTTTAAAATTCATAAGGAATTACAAGAACCTGTTAATAGCTAGAACATTATTGAAAAACAATAACTAGGAGGATATATACTTCCAATTTTAGGACTTACTACAAAGCAACAATAAGTTGGTGTGCTACTGGCACAAGGATAGACACATACATCAGTGGAATGGAATAGAGAACCCAGAAATAAACCCATGTAGTCAACTGATTTTTTTACAAGGGTGCCAAGACCATTTAATGGGGGAAAGAATAGTTGTTTTAACAAGTGGTACTAGGGGAAGTGGTATTTCCATATGCAAAAGAATGAAGTTGGACTCTCACCTTACACTGTGTACAAAAAGTAACCTCAGAATAAAGACCTTAAAGTATGAGCTAAAACTATAAATCCTTAGGAAAAAAATAGGCATAATTTTTTGTATTTTTTATTGGTATAGTACTTTTTTGGGGGGGTACTTAGTGCTACTTTGATACAAGTGTAAATGATCAAATCAGGGTGCGTGAGATATCCATCACCTCAAACATTTAGGAGTAAATCTTTAGACCTTGAATTTGGCACCGCTTGCTTGCTTGCTTTTTTTTTTTTTTTTTTTGAGACAGAGTCTCACTCTATTGCCCAGGCTATAGTGCAATGGCGCAATCTCGGCTCACTGCAACTTCTGCCTCTGTGGTTTGAGCAATTCTCCTGTCTCAGCATCCAAAGTAGCTTGGATTATAGGCATCCACCACCATGCCTGGCTAACTTTTGTATTTTTAGCAGAAATGGGGCTTGATCACATTGGCCAGGCTGGTCTTGAACTCCTGAACTCAAGTGATC
Source organism: Cacajao melanocephalus (assembly GCA_963573385.1). Taxonomy (NCBI): domain Eukaryota; kingdom Metazoa; phylum Chordata; class Mammalia; order Primates; family Pitheciidae; genus Cacajao; species Cacajao melanocephalus. Next base: position 19,515 of record CAUYLG010064890.1, on the reverse strand, counting down.
CGCCTGCCTCAGCCTCCCAAAGTGTTGGGATTACAGTCGTGAGCCATCGCACCCGGCCTGGCACCACTTATGTCATAGAAAGCATGAGCAACTAAAGAAAAAGTAAATAAATTGGACTTCATCAAAATGAAAAATTTTTCGTTTGGCCTTTGAAGGATACCATCAAAGAAGCTACAAGACTGTTACACAAAATAAGAGAAAGTATTTGCAAATTATATATCTGATAAGGAATTTGTATCTAGAATATATAGAGAACACCTAATTTAAAAATGGGCAAAGGATCTGAATAGACATTTCTCCAGATAGGTTATATAAATGGCCAGCAAGCACATAAAAAGAAGCTCAGCATCATTAGTCATCATAGAAATGCAAAATAAAACCACAGTGAGATACAGCTTTAGACCAACTGAGAAGGCTGAAATAAAGTCAGATAATATTAAGTGTTGGTGAGGATATGGACAAACTAGAACCCTCAGATACTGCTGGTAGGATTGTAAAATGATGCAGCTGCTTTGGAAAATAGCATGGCAGTTATTCAAATGTTACCACATGACCCAACAATTACATTTGTAGGCATAGCTCCAAGAGAATGAAAAACATGTTGCACAAAAACTTGTAACAAATATTCGTAGCAGCACTATTCATAATAGTTAAAAAGTAGGAACCTGGGTGCTCATCAGTAGTAAATGGTTAAATAAAATGTGTAATATTCATATAATGGAATGTTATTTAATCATAAAGAAAATGAAGTGTACTGCTAAAACACACATGAATTTTGAAAACATTATTCTCTTAAAAGAAGCCAGTTGCAAAAGACCATGTGATTCCATTCATGTGAAATTTCAGAATAGGGAAATCTGTAAGGGAAAGAAAATAGATTAGTGCTTGCTTAGGGAAGCCTGAGTGAATGGGAACTGATAGGGTGGTAGGGGTTGGCAGCTATAGTATATGGAATTTCTTTTTTTTAGGGATGGTGTCTTGCTGTGTTGCCCAGGCTAGATTTGAACTCTTAGGCTCAAGTGATCCACCTCAGCCTCCCAAGTAGCTAGGACTGTAGGCACTTGCCACTGTGCCTGGCTTAGGGTTTCTCTTTGAGGTGATGAAAATGTTCTAAAATTGATTTTTGTGATGATTGTATATATCTGTTAATATACTACAATCCATTGAATTGTTTACTTTTAATGGGTGAATGGTATGTGAGTTATAGCTCAATAAAGCTATTTTTAAAAAAAAAGAATGCATATATTTTTGTCTATTTGTATTTTATTCCACTTAAGATTTTTTAGTAATAAGAAACGTGACTGGGCATAGTGGCTCATGTCTGTAATCCCAGTACTCTGAGAGGCCAAGGCAGGAGGGTAGTTTAAGTCTAGGAGTTTGACCCGTCTGGGCAACACAGGGATACCCCGTTTCAACAGAAACTAAAAAAAGTTAGCCAGGTGTCGTGGTGTACACTTGTGGCTCCAACTATTCAGAAGGCTGGAGGTGGGAGGACTGCTTGAGCCCGGGAGTTAGAGGCTGCAGTGGGCTATGATCATGCTACTGCACTACCGTGTGGGCAACAGAGCAAGAAAAAAAAAGATATATAGATTTAATTTGGAGGTGATATGCTTGATTTGTTACAGAAAAAAAATCAAGCCTGGAGACTGCTATGGTAATGTAGGCACAAAATGATGGGGCTGTAGACTTAGAGTGATAGTGAGGCTGCATAAGAAAGAGTGCCTGCTTATTACATGGATATGGTGGAAGGGGATTGAAGACTAGTGCCTAGTACTTGGATATAGTGCAGGGAGGGAATAAAGATGAGTAAAACATAGTTCTAACTCTGGTGGGATGGGGTATATCAATTATGTCAAAGATTATGAGAAGGTAGTCGGCTGTCATGAATAAAGAAAAAGGATAGAAGTGAAGCAAAGAGTTTTGGTGGGATGGTGTGTTTGAAAGCCAGATTTCAGAGGGCTAAGGGAATTATTGGAGGCGGTCGTATTTTTTGGACCTCTTACGGTCCCTTGTACTTAGTAGGTGCTTAATATTGATTATTTTGAGGAAGTATGTGAAGGGAAAATTCAGGGTTGCAATGAGATTTGGCGATAGATGGAAGGAAGGAGATAGCACAGCTGCTGGAGAATGGCTGGTTAGGGTAGACCTGAATTTCTTTGAATGAGTAGGAAAAATGTTCCTCAGTAATTGGTTTTGTTGCTCTTGTTGGTTTTGAGACAGAGTCTCATTCTGTTGCTCAGGCTGGGGTGCAGTGAGATGATCTCGGCTCACTGCAACCTCTGTCTCCTTGTTTCTAGCGATTCTCCTGCCTCAGCCTCTCAAGTAGCTGGGATTGCAGGTGCCCACCACTATACCCAGCTAATTTTTGTATTTTTAGTAGAGATGGGGTTTCACCATATTAGTCAGGCTGGTCTTGAACTCTTGACCTCAAGTGATTGACCCACTTCGGCCTCTCAAAGTGCTGAGATTATAGGTAATTGGTTTTATATACATAGGTAGAGATGGGAGGAAGAACATTCTAGGAGAAATACCTTCTGCTGAGAAAGATGGAAAGCTGATGAAAAGATAATATTGAAACTGTCTATAATAGACCTGTTATTTTTGAGTTTTTATTTTTCTTCAATTTAGACTAAAATCCTAAATTTTTTGTGGACTCTTAAGTCCCCAAACTAATGCTTTCACATCTTTACTTTTAAAACTGGAAATTGCATTCCTTATCCTAAAACTCATTATTTACCTTATAGTATGCTGTCTGTTTAAATGCTGGGCTAAAACTATTGGTAAAAATTCTACTGCCTTTGTCATGCAAGCCTTGGAACCCCAGCCTGGCCTGCATGAGTACACTCACACAGCTGCAAAGCAATTCTGCTCCTCTCACCTTAGGGACAACTCCTACTCCCACTCCCTGTCAGCAAGAAGCAGCCAGAGTGATTGATGGCTTTTCCAGTCTTCGTAGCCCACACCTTAAGAATAAGGTGCTGTGAAACACAAAGGGAGGGTTTGAAACCACCTTGTCAAAATTATAACTGAGGAAACAATGGCAGTGAAAGTAATCCGACCTAACTGACTCCATCTTACTTCTGACCTTTAAGCTGTCCTTGTTCATTCCTGGGCATAGGCCAAACTACCTTTGGGAAGGAATTCAGTTCATGGTTTGACTATGAAACAAAATTGGTAATAGTTCTTTCCTGAAAAGACCCCCTTCCTGCCTGGGAACCAGTTTGCCTTTGCAGGACTAACAAATTAGCTACAAGATTAGAAATTGCCGTTTAGGGGTCTTGTAGCGCCTGGCTCCGAGTCTGAACCTTCCCACATTGCTCCTCAGGATAACATCACTGTTGTAAAACCTAAGATCAGTGCTTGAGATATTTTGCAGACCTGCACTGGATGGATCAGCTGACACCACCCAGATCGGTAATCTGGCTCAACCAGTTCTACCATCCCACTCAGGAACAGAAGACAGCAACAAAAACTCACTTTGACCCTGTATGATTCCATCTTCAACCTGACTAGTCAGAATTCTCCACTTCCCAAGCCCCTACCTGCCAAATCATCTTTATGTTATGTTACGTTGCATTATTGAGATGGAGTCTGGCTCTGTCGCCCAGGCTGGAATGCAGTGGAGCGATCTTGGCTCACGGCAACCTCTGCCTCCGGGGTTTAAGTGATTCTCCTGCCTCAGCCTCCCGAGTAGCTGGGATTACGACATTTTACAGATTTTACAGTTTTTAAAAGTTCATTGAGGCGTAAAGGACATTCTAAGCAGAAAGAAATGCATTTTGCAAGGGTTCAGAGTCATGACTTATTGGGGAAATTTCAAGCAGATAAAAATGCTGAACTGATAGAGGAGATAAGGCTGTGAAATATAATAATAAGCAAGGTACAGCTAGGAAGGACTGTTTTGTGCCCTGGAGTTTGCATATTATTTTGTAGGTGATGAAGAACAAAGGATTTTAAAGAACAGAGTGACATTCTGTGTGGCAATTTTAGGCAGATCACATTCCATTGGCAACTTCTGCCACTTTGTCTTCTGACTCTTGCTTCCAGTGTTTTCTTTCCTAAACCCTTCCTTAAACTGTCAAGATCAGATCTGTATTTTGTTTTTATCTAGGTTAGCAGAGTTCTGTTCACATTTCCAGGCCCAATTTTGAATATAAAATCCTCTGAAGCCTTTAATACTTGAGACAGAATGAACAACTCACCCTCATTTAGTTAGCATTTTCTTATACTGTAAGAATAGCATTCACATTTATTGTGTTTAAAGTAGTTATTTGTAACTTTATTCTTAGTTAAGAACCTTGTGATTGCTTGAGGGCAAATATAAGCATATTCGTCTGTATAACTAGCGTTAACACATAATAGGTGTCTGTCCAGGAATTGAATATTATGTCAAAAATGTATTTTTTCTGTAATGAAAATTTTCCTGTATGTACTAAGTGTGTAATGAAATTAAAAACTCTAAAAATACAGAATGGAATAGAACCAATTGATTTAGAACACCATTTCTAAGGTTGATGCTAGCAGGCTGATAATTATTTCTTAAATGATGATTGAAACGGATGTTCACTCACCCAGAATGAATAATATTATCATGACAATGCTTTTCATCTTATCAATGATAACATTTTATTTCTGAGTTAGAATCAGAAATCTTCCTGAAACCAGCATACTACAGTTACTGCATTTACTTCTTATCTGTGACTTATTTTCATAAAATGGTATGTAGTTTTTTCCTCTGGAAGGCTAGACTGACAATGAAGTTTTTAAAAAATTACATGCTGTGACTAAAAGAGTAAGATGTTCTGAGAAATTCTTTTTTTGGATATCAGATTTTTGTTATTAGGTTGGTGCCAAAGTAATTATGGGCTGGGTGCAGTGGCACATGCCTGTAATAACAGCACTTTGGGAGGCTGATGTGGGCGATCACCTGAGGTCAGGAGCTCAAGACCAGCCTGGCCAACATGGTGAAACCTCACCTCTACTGAAAATACAGAAATTAGCCTGGCGTGGTGGCAGGTGCCTGTAATCCCAGTTACCAGGGAGGCTGAGGCAGGAGAACTACTTGAACCCAGGAGGCAGAGGTTGCAGTGAGCTGAGACCACACCACTGTACTCCGGCCTAGGTGACAAGAGTGAAATTCCATCTCAAAAAAAAAAAAAAGTAATTATGGGTTTTGCAATAGTTTTTAATGGCAAAAACCACAATTACTTTGGGACCAACCTAAAACAGATTGTGCCTTGTTGCCTTGTTGTTCTTGCCTATAATGTCAGCACTTTTGGAGGCTGAGGTGGGAGGATTGCTTGAGCCCAGGAGCTTGAGACTAGCCTGGGAAACATCGTGAGAACCCTGTCTCTATCTAAAAAAAAGAAAAAAAAAATTAGCCAGCTGTGATGATGCTCACCTGTGGTCCCAACTACTTGGGAGGCCAAGGCAGGAGGATCGCTTAAGCCCAGGAGATGGAAGCTGCAGTGAACCAAGATCCCCTGCTGCACTTCAGCCTGGACAACAGAGTTGCCCTGTCTGAAAAAAATAAAATCATGCACTGTTTGCTTCAGGAACCTAGAAATGCCTTGTGTTCACTATTGGTTGACTTAGAATTGGCATCTATTAAGGAAGAGTCAATATATAATCTTGAAAGCATTTTTGTTCTGAAGATGCAGCTGTCTAGCTGGCAGAAGCCCATTCTTTTTCTCCTTAGAGCACAATCATAGTACTTCAGGAGTCTACCAAATGATGCTTTGACAGAATAAGGAGGGGAGTTATTTTTAAAGCAATGCTTCCCTTTAGTCTTGAAACAAATATACAATGTTGATGGAATATGAAATTAATTCTAGAAATACACCTTAGAATGAAGGTAATGGAAACATATATGCTTGGTACCAGATAAATGAATTCAGCAGAAGACTTCTGTGGCTTTCTGCTGTAGTGTATAAATATTTTGTGTTCCTTTTAGGGTGATTGCCATTAGCATATTTTAGCATAATTAAATTTGTTAACTGGGTTCAGTGTGACCATGCCTATAACCCAGCACTTTGGGAAACTGAGACAGTCAAGACCAGACTTGACAACATGGTAAAACTCTGTTAAAAAAAAAAAAACACAAAAATTAGCCAGGCGTCATGGCGCATGCTTGTAGTCCCAGCAACTTGGAAGGCTGAGGCGAGATGATTCCTTGAGCCCTGGAGGTCAAGGCTGTGGGGAGCCATGCGTGCCACTGCATTCTAGCTTGTGTGACAGAGTGAGAACCTGTCTCAAAATCAGTCCTTCAGTCAGTAGGTAAAATTGTTTGCAGTGCTTTGAGGCTCTAAGTTTGTTAGCAGTACTTTGCTGTTGTTATAAGCAATTGTTTGAAACCAGTAGCTTTCTTTGTCATTTCTAGTAATGACTTCCTCCTTCTTTTCCGTTGTGTTGATAGAACAAATATGTTTAAATATTCAATTGGTTGGTTTTATTATTGAAACACACACACACACACACACACACACACACACACAGAGTTGGAAATTTTGCATTTATTGTGATTTCTGCGATTCATTTTCTCTAGATAATTGCACAGTTGACTTTTATGTAATTCAGTCTCTTTTCTAATCTCCTTTATTAAATGGGCCCCATTTAAACACCATTTCCCATAGTTACCTTGTTCTTTCTAACCTTTATCACTAGCTAGCTAGTATTTTCTTCACTTGCTAGGATATAAGCTTCTTCTAAAGTTTTTAAAAAATATTTTGTAGAGATGGGGTCTTTCTGTGTTATCCAGGCTGATCTCAGAATTCCTGACCTTAAGTGATCCTCCTGCCTTGGCTTCCCAAAGTGCTGGGATTATAGGCATGAGCTACCATGCCTGGCTTTCTTTTCTTTAATTGAATGTAAGCTTGTTGAAGGCAGGGGCTTATCTGTTTTGTTTTCCTGTTTAATTCCTTAGAACAGTACCTGACACATAGTAAGTGTTTTGTTAATGTTTGTTCAATAAACCAAGCTCAGTGATGAGTACCTGTAGTCCCAGCTACTCAGGAGGCTGAGGTGGGAGGGTTGCTTAAGGCTAGGAGTTTGAGGCTGTAGTGCACTGTGATTACACCTGTGAAGAGCCGCTGAATTCCAGCCTGGGCAACATAGTGTCTCTTTAAGAAAATTGTTGAATACATCAAAGAAATTAGAAATAGTATTTGAAACAGACCTTTAACTTTAAAACAAGTTCATCCCTAAAGGAAGTTAAGATTATTCCCAATCACAAATTTTTAATGAGGATTCTTGCCCTGTTTGGGATAAGATGTTGAAGTAATAAGGGCTGGTAGAGTCCTCTCCTAAGATTAACCCATGAATGATCATAAAACTGAAAAGATAAGGAGTGTTGGTACTGGCGTGTGTGTGTAGTAATAGTGGCTGCAGTCTGGTTTAGGGGGCTGCTACTGTGACTGTGGAAGGATAATTGAGATAAAAGGCAGTTTGGATGAAGGTCTTACCCCCTGCTCCAAATTTCGTCTTGATAATATCTCTTTTAAGGGGTGTCATAGCTGTGACTCAGACAGTGGGTGGAAGTGTCTTCAAGAATAAATCATAATAGCACTGCCTAAGAAGTTTCCTACCTCTAAAAATCCTCACCCCTAAAATTCCCTTACCTAAATTTCCTACCCCTCCTCCACCAAACTCTTAGAGGGCATTGAATTATAATTTTAAAAAATGCCTCCTTCCCAGTGCTACTTTCCTTTTTTTTCTGTGGACAGGGAATGAATTATTAACCTGAGGGAGTTGTTTATATAATGGGAAGTGATTAACTGTGATTTTCTGGTTGTTAGGGCTCTCCTCCCTAGAATTCTCCTATTCCCCCAGGGATTTTTCAGTGCTAAATGGAGCTGGTACAGACTAGAGTTAGGCCTTTCTCTTGTTACACGTAATCTAGAGAAAGTAACTCATATTCCTAAATGAATATATCCAAAATAAGGAGATAAATGAGCACAAGCACCTCAGAAGTCAAGTAAAAGACAACAAACTATGTGTATGTGTGTGTTTTCTTGTTTACATTGTTAATATCTTTATGTATATAGTAGAAGCAAAGGCAGATGGAATACAAAGAAAAGTCTAATAAATCTTCTAAAAGATAAGATACTAACAACATGAAACAAGAACAAAAACTTACTTAAAAGGATCAAAGGGAAATACTAGGTATAAGAAGTATAATATACATAACATAGTTGATGGGATGAAATTAGGATCAATTAAGATGAAGGAGAAATTACTGAGTTGGAAGATCATATTTAGGAATTCTTTCCACAGCAGGAAAGAAAAGATATAATAGGAAGCATACAATAAAAAATTAAGAAATAAATGAAATTTAAAAGTAGGAGTTTCTTTTTCCCCTAGATCAGGAACAAGATAGAGATATCTGCTGTTGCCACTTCTGTTCAACATAGTATTGGAACTTCTGGCCAGAGCAATTCAGTAGAAAAAAGAAATGCATCCAAATGGGAAGGGAAGAAATAAAATTTTCTCTGTTTAAGATGACATGATCTTATATGTACAAAACCAAAGACTTTGTGGGGAAAAAAAAAAAACCTTTTGGTGCTAATAAATGAATTTAGCAATGATCTGAAAATGAAATTAAGAAAACAATTTAATTTATAATAGCATCTAATAGAATAAAACGCTTAGGAATAAATTTAACCAAGGAGGCAAAAGACTTACACTATAAAACACTGCTAAGAGAAATGAAAGAACACGTAAATAAGTAGGAAGATATCCCACATTCAAGAATTTGGAGACTTAATCTTGTTAAGAAGACAGTACTGCCTAAAGTGATCCATAGATTAAATGCAATTCCTATCAAAATCCCAATGATGTTATTTGCAGAAATAGAAAAACCCATTCTAAAATCCATATGGAATCTCAAGGGAGCCCAAATACAGCCAAAACAACCTTGAAAAGGAAGAAGAAAGTTAGAGGACTCACAGTTGCTGATTTCAAAAGTTACCATGAAACTACAGAATCAAAAACAGTGTGGGGCTGGGTGATGGCTCACACCTGTAATTCCAGTGCTTTAGGAGACTGAGGCAGGAGGATTGCTTGAGATCACGAGTTTAAGACCAGGCTGGGCAACATAGCAAGACCCCCTCTCTTTAAAAGGAAAAAAAGCAGTGTGGTACTGGTGATACAGACAGACATTGAGCAGTGGAATAGAATAGAGAGACTAGAAACAAACCCTTGAAAATATGATAAAATGATTTTTGACAAGGGTGCCACAACCACTCAGTGGGGAAAAGACAGTCTTTTCAACAAATGGTGATGAGAAAACTGGATACTTACATGGGCAAGAAAGAAGTCAGACCTTTTTCTTACGCCATATGCAAAAATTAATGTAAAGATGGCTCAAAGGCATAGTGAGAGAGCTAAAACTATAAGGCTTCTAGAAAAAAAACAGGGAAAAATCTTCATGATGTTAGATATGGTGGTGATTTTGTTGGATATGATAACAAAAGCATAGGCAACACAGCAGATAAGTTGGACTTTATCACAACTTAAAACATTTTTGTATATTCAAGAATACTGCCAAGAGAGTAAAAGGACAACCCATAGAATGTGAGAAAATGTTTGCAAATCAGATAGATAATAAGAGATTAATATCCACAATATATAAATAACTCCCACAACTCAGCAATGACAACAAAAGCCAATTCAAAAATGGACATAGAACTTACACATTTCTCCAAAGAAAATATATAAATATAAAAGTCCAAGCCTATACATAAAAAGTCTCACGTTGAATTGAACTATACAAGCTACAAAGATAGCTCCAAGTATAGGAAGTCCAATCCCCAAAGATAGCCCCCACTATGAAAGTCCAAGATGGCAACTGTGCAGAGTTAGGGTGAACCTGGGCTGGGCATGGGATATGCTATATTTGCTGAGAAATCCAACACAAATGTGATAGATGCTCTGACTGCTTTACCCCTCCCAAAGAAAACCTCCACATGAAACACTTGTAGGCAGCTGCTGGAGGACCAACAAGCCACAGACCAGGTGAGAAAGGAGCAGCTTGCTAACATGCATGTGCCATACAGATCACCCTGCAAGCACACTGAAGCCTTGATCAAGAAAGAGAGGGAAGGAAGGAAGAGAGCAAGTGAGCATGCAACCCAGTAAAGGGCAAGTGAAGAATCTACTATGGAAGAAAACATAACCCAACAGAAAAATCCAAATTCTCTGCAATGACCACAGATCAACTTTGAAAGAATGTTAACGAGCTTGAAGATGTGGTGATAAAAAGAACATAACTGGTCTGAAATGTAAGAACTAAGGAGATAAATTTTCCACTCTTAGAGAAGTAAATCAGTTAAGAACAGCTTACTGACAATGAAAAAAGGTTGAGATTTTCACAGTGAAAAAGAACACAACTCTAAAACAATTAGAAAAAATAATATATATGGAAGAGAAAACAAATTGTTCTATTTGGGAATGATTGGTTTTCCTGAAATTTAGAAGTCAATGTTTAGAGCAGAAAATGTCTTAAAACAAACGGAAACAGAATTGATGATCTGAAGGGCAAACCATATCTCAAAAAATCAGTACAGAATTCTGGCCCTGAAACACATCTCTGATAAGTTAATGAATTTGAATAAAGAAACAAGTTTATGGTTATATTGGCACGTAACATGCCACTTAAAAATACCTAAAATTTTTAGAAGAAATCATAGTTAAATTTATTTAGTGTATCTTGAAATAGGAAGATGACAGTCCAGGAGAAGATATTCACAACATATTAAACAGAGAAGGTTAATTTTCTTAGTTTAGAATATAGAAAAATCAATTCATGGAAAAAAAATCAAATAGGAAAATTGGTAAAATATAAAAGCAGATGAGAAGACAGGCAGGAAGAAAAGAAGGGAAGAGGAAAGGGTAATCTCACTCGTAATGTAAATCAAAACAATGAGGGCGTACTATTTTCTTCCCTGAAAAGTTTGAGGATACTCACTCCTGTGAGACTGTGGAGAAATCATTATCATACCTTAATTGGGGCACAGATTGATTTGACCTTTTTGGAAGGAAATTTTGTAACATCTACGAAGATTAACAGGACATGTGCACTGGATCCAGAAATTCACTCAGAATTTATCCTTCGGAAATATTTACAAAAACTTGCCAAAATATAAGTGCAAGAATATTCATTGAAGCTGTTTGTAAAAGCCACAGTGTAAAAACACATCAGAAGTCCACCAGTGTGGGCCTGGATAAAGAAATTATATGATATATTCATATATGCATTGAGATATTAACATAGATTACAATGGCATGCTCATTGATATATAGTAAATGCATATATTGAATAGGCATTAAAATCAATGTACATATTAAAATGCAGTACTAATCAGTGCACATATGCTAATACCTATTAATAAGCACATCAAAATATTTTCAACATCACTAATCAGTAGGGAAATTTGAGTCAAAACCACATGAGAGAAACTTATTCAAACCCATCAGGTGGCTTTTTTTTTTTTTAAAAAGAGACAGGGTTTTGCCATGTTGGTCAGGCTGGTCTTGAACTTCTGACCTCAGGTGATCCTCCTGCCTCGGCCTCCCAAAGTGCTGGGATTACAGGCATGAGCCACCACACTCGGCCAGGTGGCTATTTTTAAAAAGTAAAAGAGAAAGTAACAAATGTTGGCAAGGATGTGGGGAAACTGATATTGTTAAACACTTTTAGAGGGAATGGAAAAAAGTGCTGCCGCGATAGAAAACAGTTTGACAGTTTCTCAAAAAGTTAAACATATGGCTGTATGCAGTGGCTCACACCTGTAATCCCAGCACTTGGCAGGCTTGAAGCCAAGAGTTCAAGACCAGCCTGGCCAACATGGCAAAACCCCATCTCTACTAAAAATACAAAAATTAGCCAGGCATGGTGGTGCACCTTAGTTGCAGCTACTCGAAAGGCTGAGGCACAAGAATCGTTTGAACCCCAGGAGTGGAGGTTGTAGTGAGCCTAGATCACACCCTTACACTCCAGCCTGGGCGACAGAGTGAGACCTGTTTCAGAAAAAATAAAATATTAAAATAGTTAAACATTGAATTACCATATGAACCAGCAGTTGTACTCCTAGGTGTATACCAGGAAGAGTTGAAAGCAGGGACTCAAACAGATACTTACACATCAGTGTTCGTGTAGCCTTATTCCAAATTGAAAAGGTGGAAAAATCCCCAATGTACATTAACATTTGAAGAAGTAAACAAAATGGTATTTACATGCAATGAAATATTTTTCAGCTTTAAAAAGGAATGAAATTTTGTTATATTTTATAGCATGGATGAACCTTGAAAACATGAGTGAAATAAGCCAGAAACAAGAGGACAAATACTGTATGATTCTACTTATGTGAGATACATGGAATAGGTAAATTCATAGAGACGGAAAGTATTAATGGGAGAGAGATTGCTAGGGGTAATGGTAAGGGCAAGTGGAAAATGATTTTTTTAATGGGTACAGTGTTTCTGATTGGGATAGTGACAAGTTCTAGAAATGGGTAGTGGTGACAGTTGTACAACATGGTGAATATTTTTAATGGCACTGAATTTTATACTTAAAAATAGTTAATATGGAAAATTGTGTTATACTTTAAAAAAAGGAGAGATGAGGCCGATGCCTGTGAAGTTGGGTCAGTGTAATGGAAATTCCCCATGTGGTTCGAGAACTTAGGCATTGAAAGTAATTTTGTGAATGAGCTAGAAGAAGTTGAGTAAGAAGTGGGGTATCTGACTTACTGATCTCAGGTGACATTTCAGGTGAAATCTAGATAAGGTAGGTATTCCTCAGTGAATTTGAACTTGGAAGATAGAGCAAAATTAAAATTCTAGCCTTGTCATTGTTTTAAATGTAATTTTGTCATGTTACTAAAGCTTTCCAAACTTTTGTCTGTTATCTATATTGTTAAATGGATAATTAATGTATGCTAAAAATAAAAGATGCCAGCACTAATGTAGGAAACTTAAAATGACAAATAAAGGAGAAATATTTGAGAAAATAGAATAGAGGTTGATGTCTAGAATTAAAGCTGAACGATCTCAGATTGAAGAGGTCTATATAGACTACAATATAATTAAGAAAAACTCCCACTTGTACACAGTACAGTGAAATTAAAGACTATTAGAGAAGAGTCTAAAAGTGAACAAGTAACATTACAAAGGAACAAAATGAGATTGACATCACACTTAACAGCAGTGTTGACTCAAGAAGATAATGGAATAATATTGTTTTGAGTATTAGAGAAAGTATTGAAAGAAACTATGATCCTTGACATTTCTATCCATACAACTGTCATTCGAGTGTGAGGGGATGGTAAAAATATTCCCAAATATAGAAGGCCAAGGCCTTAGAAGATAAGCCATACAAAACCCACGTGGAAACATATTTGGAGAAATAACTCAAATGAGTTGAGTATTTGCAAATCTAGCAGATGCTACAAGACATGTAATGTACACATGTAAGACGTGTAAATTTAAAATAGAAGTTGTTGTCTTTAAAAAATTAGCTAAGAATAAAGAAAAAAAATAGAAGTATATCTGTAAAACTTGATGGGAATTGAGTGGAGGGGAGATTAGAGGACATGAGGGCATGGTAGAGTTCTTGTCTTGATAAAAGGAAATATAGATGATGAATTTACTTATCTCAAAGAAAAGATTTAAAAAGAAGCATAGAAAAAGTAAAGGACAAGTTGAAATAAACTTGTCAGTTAAAAGGCAGAGATTGATATAAGCAATCCAACTATGTGTTCACTTTTTAATAGGAAATACCATAAATCACAATTTAGAATTCTACACATGGGAGGGGCATGGATGAGCAATTATGAAAATTGAGGATCCCAACAATGCTTTTGCTTATGTGGATTTTATCTACCAATAGTGACAATATTAGAAATTAAAACTGAAAAATTTTAAAATATTTATTGATTAACTGATTAATCAATAATTGATTAATGTCTATTAATACAGCAACAACATACCCCTTGTATGTTAACATAATATAAAGCATGTTATAAAAGTAACTATTTTCCAAAACAACAAAGAGCTTTGAAGAGTTTCATTGTTTTAAGCACATTTGCTTTGCAAATCTGGTTGTTTTTTTTTTTTTTTGAGACAGAGTTTCGCTCTTGTTGCCCAATGGCATGATCTTGGCTTACTACAGCCTCTGCCTTCTGGGTTCAAGCAGTTCTCCTGCCTCAGCCTCCTGAGCAACTGGGATTACAGGCATGCACCGCAATGTCTGGCTAATTTTGTATTTTAGTAAAGACGAAGGTTTCTCCATGTTTGTCAGGCTGGTCTCGAACTCCTGACCTCAGGTGATCCACCTGCCTCAGCCTCCCAAAGTGCTGGGATTACAGGCGTGAGCCACTGTGCCTAGCTGCAAATCTGTTTAATGTCTGGTTTAATAGAAGGTACTTGGGTTCTCGGCCAGGCGAGGTGACTTATGCGTGTAATCCCAGCACTTTGAGAGGCTGAGTAGGGTGGATCACCTGGGGTCAGGAGTTCGAGATCAGCCTGACCAACATGGTGAAACCCCATCTCTTAAAAAAAAAAAAAAAAAAAAAAAAGAAGGTACTTGGGTTCTCTTATCTGCTTCTATGTTCACTGTGTTGCAAAGTGTTATTTTGTTTCAGGTATATGAGAAGCCTAGGACCTTGTGAATCTTTTGAAAGGTTCTTGGAAATCCTCAGTGATCTTGAGACCACACTTTGAGAACGGCTTTTTCCATACAAAGTTTCTTAGCTATTTATTAAGCTACTATTTGGTGTCTTCTGCATCATCACAGTAGTTTTCTTATGATCTCATATTCCCTCCTACCTCCCAGTTTTATTATTTCTTACCTTACGTTCTCTTCCAGTATGACTGATTCTTTTCCATCAAGCCTTCACTGATTATTCTGGTTTCTGTCTCTTCTCTAAAATCTGTTTGCAAGTGTAGTTTGACATATTTTCTACTAAAGTACTCTTACTTTTTTTGTGTTTTCTTTTTCCGGTGACGTTATGGCCCTTTTAAAATAGGGACTCTAAAAATTGATGACAACACAAGAATTTATTCTTACACACACAAATATTTGTACCTCAAAATAGGTAATTTTTGTTGGTTGATTGGAAGTAACTCTCCAGGAGAATATATAGATCACAAATTTGTTTTTGGCCTTAAGTGATTTACTAGAAAACTATAATGTCTTATCCATTATCTGCTACATAGTAATACTTTTGGTATTGCAAGTCCTCCTTTCTTCAAGAGATCTTGTATAACTAAAACCATCTTTTGTTCAGGCGTGTTTATCTTATAAGCCACTTAATGATTTACTTATTTTCTTGCCATTTCAGAAAAAAGCCAAAGGACAAGAGTTGTTTGATCAGATTATGTACCACCTGGACCTTATTGAAAGCGACTATTTTGGTCTGAGATTTATGGATTCAGCACAAGTAGCAGTGAGTAACTGTTTTGTTTGGATGTTTTAGCATAAGGGGAAGAAATGAGAAATTTCAGATGATATACTGATTACTATATTCTTGATATAGTCAGTATATTCTTGATGCGTTATTTCCTGTGATACAAAGCTTTGACACTGCCCGCGCCCCCCACCTTGCTTTAGCATCACCTGAAGTACTTGTTAAAAAAAAAAATGTGAGTTCTGGTCCTAACTTGAATTATAAGAACAAAATTTTTGAGGACGGGGCTCTAGAATCTTTGTTTTTTAATAACTATTGATTTGATTTTTGGGCACACAGGAATTTGAGAAACACTGTGTAATGGAAAGAATGCTAGAATGGGAGTGTTGTGGGCTCTTGCATAAATGGTAGTAATTTTTAATTTGCAAATTAAGGTGAGTAGACTAGGATATCTAAGTTCCCTTTCAGATCTGTAATTCTGTATCTATAAATAGTGGTACTTTGATGTGCATTTCTGATGAGAGAACAGCATACATAGTAGAGTAGAAAGTTGGAGGCTGTTCAAATAACTGATTATTAGGATTTTACTGGAGGCTGTTTGAAAGAAAGTAGCAGATGAAAACATTGGGAGGTGGTTTAGTGGTTATGTCATTCAAATTGATTGCCCAAAATATTAAATACTAAATTTGGCAATAAATTGAGATTAGGTAGTCTTCAAGCAGGGAGGTTATATTTTCCTTCAGGAAGTTTTATGTAGAGATACATAGGATTTGGAGTGAGCAGAGATAGAAGTCAGGGAAAGTTACTACAAATACTTTAGGATAAAATTAATATCAAGGCCTGGACAGTAGCAGGCAGAGGAAGAGAGAGGCCACAGATGATAAGGATAGCATGACATTAAGCCTTTTTTTCTAGAAGTTTGGGGGTGGGGTGTGTGTGTGTGTGTGTGTGTGTGTGTGTGTGTGTGTGTTTGGAGAGGAACTCCTAGCTAGCTTTATAAAGCATCTGGGCTAAGTTTAAAGCTGTTAATAATTTTAGCTCTCGGTTTTTTTCCTGACAGCCCTCCCCATCATGCCTCCAAATTAAGTAACCATGAACATTTGGCAACAGGGTGTTGGCTAGGCAAATTTTGGCACATCTTTGCAGTTAATACTATGCAGCTCCTTAAAAATGGTGATTTTTGGCCGTGTGTGGTGGCTCATGCCTGTAATCCCAGCACTTTGGGAAACTGAGGCGGGAGGATTATTTAAGGTCAGGAGTTTGAGACCAGCCTGGCCAAACAAGGCAAAACCCTATCTCTACTAAAAATACCAAAAATTAGCCAGGCATGGTGGCATGTCCCTGTAGTCCCAGCTACTTGGGAGGCTAAGGTGGGAGAATTGCTTGAACCTGGGAGGCAGAGGTTGCAAGTCAGACAAGATTGCGCCACTGCACTCCAGTTTGGGTGACAGAGTGAGACCCTGTCTCAAAAAAAAAAAAAAAAAGAATTTTATTTAAAAAAAATAAAATAGCTGGGTGTGGTGGTGCATGCCTGTAGTTCCAGCTAGCTGGGAGGCTTAGGCGGAAGGATCTCTTGAGGCTAGGAACCTGGAGTTGGAGGCTGCAATGAGCTGTGATTGCACCATTGCACTTTCAAGCTGGGTGACAAAATGAGACCCTATTTCTAAAACAAAACAAAATGGTAATATTTCAGTGTTAATATATTAATTGATATGGAGTGGTAGAAATAGTCATAAAGGATTACAAAGCAATATAATTGAATTTTTCTATTTTTAAAAAAATCTGGGCCAGGAGCAGTGGCTCATGCCTATACTCCAGCACTTTGGGAGGATCACTTGAGGCCATGAGTTTGAGACCAGCCTGGGCAATATTGCAAGACCCTCTCCACAAAAAAAATTGGCTAGGCGTGGTGTACATGCCTGTAGTCCTTGCTACTTGGGAGGTGGAAGATCACTTGAGCCCAGGAGTTGAAGGTTGCAGTGAGCTATGATCATGCTACTGCACTCTAATCTGAGTAACAGAGCAAGGCAAGACCCTGCCTGTCTCTTTTAAAAAAAAAAAAAAAGAAAAGAAAAAAATATATATATATGGACATGCATAGCATATACATGAAAAAATTGTGAAGCTGTTTTTCATAGTTTCAGAGTTTCTGATCTCTTGGTGATGTTAGTGTAGGAGATGTTTCTTTTATTTTTCTTTCTAACGTTCTTAATTCTGTTTCATTAGACTAAATTCACTAATGGACTAAATTCACTAATGGTAGAGAATGAGTCATATGTACCTCTGTCCAGCAGGTAATAGACACACAAAACGTTTGTTGAATTTAATTCTGGACTTCCATTTAGTTTGATGAAGGTTTGGTTGCCTGTTACTTTTAATAGAATTCAGCTTTCACTTCTAGAATAACAAAGTCTTACAATTAGATGAATAAATAGATGATATTAAGTATAGACAATTTATGCTTCCTGTTTTTTGAGGCAGTGTGAGGGGAAAAAAAGGCAAAAGTGGCCTCATTTAAGTTTGAGGTACTTAATATTTAAGTAATTGTGGAAAGAAGCATGCAGTCATTACTAAGTTGTATTATTAGCTCTTTGCTAATATCTGCAATTCCTGAATTCCATATTGATACTTTTTCTCTCATTTGATAAACATATAGTGCCTTTCTTGTCATAATAATAAGATTTTGGTAAAGCTAGGATTAGGATATTTAATCCCTCCTCTTTCGTTCTAGTTTATTCCTTCCAGTAACCAGAAATTTAGGCATTAAAATTAAACTTATAGGCTTACTTTTACTTCATTTTATTTTTGCTTCACTAAAATACTCTAAGTTATGAGTTGAGCTGGAAGAACAGTTGGTAAAGATATTAAAAATGAACTTTAGATAAGCTAAGCTTTTCAAGTTCTAACTCACCTGATTCCATGATAGTCTCATGATATAAGCAAACAAAGAATCAGCTTGTTGTGTGGACATATTCAACTTCAGAGTGAAATGAAACCAAAATGGGGTGAGGAGGAGTATAAAAAGTGACCAAGGAATTACATGCTGATTTCACCTTCAGCATATGGCACGTCCATATATGTAAAATTAATGTGCCAAATTTTAGTTTATTGGTTACTGTGGATTAGTCCAAAACATCTATGACTATAGAATTATGGAGTCATCATGCAGATAACCAAAATTAGTAAATCAGTGAAGCCAAAGTTCACTTTTCTTCTTATATAAACATCTAATCTGAGTTCCATTTTTTTACATTGTTTACTTTTTATTAGACTGGGTCATTTTATGTTCATGTACACATATTTAATTTCATAGTTGAAACAAACTCAGCGTTTACAGAAAGTTGCAAAGACAGTGTAAATAACCATTTTTCTGGGACCGTGTGAGAGTTTTAGTTAAGATGTCCCATCACACCTGAATTTTTTCATGTCTGTTTCCTATAGGCAAGCACACTTCATGACTCAATACAGCCAAGGAAATAAGACTTCTATAAATAGTGTTTACATTTATATATATATTATATATATATATATATGTGTGTGTGTGTGTGTGTAGAGAGAGAGAGAGAGCGTGTGAGAAAAAAAATACCATGACTTCAACACCCATAAATAATTGAAATTCCAGTCTAACACTACAGGGCTTGTAGTTTTTTTCTCTTTCCGTATTTGTGGTTCTCGTCTACTACAGAAACTAGGCTATGGTTATCACCAGTAGGTTTACTCTATTGATCACTCAGCATATATGGAACCAGTCTCTAGTCTCTCCCTGTGTAGATGCTGGTCTTGCTCAGACCACCTAATTATTTCTAGACTGAGTTATTATTATTATTATTATTATTATTATTATTTTGAAAGAAAGAAAAAGAAAAGAAGAAAGAAAGAAAGAGTGAAGGAAAGAAAAAAAGAATGTAAGAGAGAAAGAAAGAGGGATAGAAAGAGGGAGAGAGAACGAGATTCTTGTTCTATTGCCCAGGCTAGAATGCAGTCTAATAATGGGTATTAAAAACCTCTTTTATGCCAATAATTGTGCTTAACAATGGAGACAGGAAGGAATAAGGGATGAAAATAACAAACAAGCAGCCAACCAATATTTTATTTAAACCTGTGAAATGCT
>CAUYLG010064888.1:0-78298 GCA_963573385.1 Cacajao melanocephalus | reverse complement strand
ATCTCACTGAAACCTCAGAATAAACTCCATTACATAGGTATCTAACAAGCAAGGAAACTAAACTTTTAGAAACTTGTGAAACCACCTTTGCAAAATTATTACTGAGACAGTGAAAGAAATCTAACTAACTCTGTCTTGCTTCTAACCTCCAAGCTGTCCTTGTTCATTCCTGGGTGTAGGCTGAACTAACTTTGGGAGAAATTTAGTTTATAGTTTAAACCAAGATGGTAGCAGCCCTTTCCCAAAGCACACCTTCTTCTTGCCTGGGGACTAGATTGCCTTTGTAGGACAAACATTAGCCACAAGATGAGAAATGATGGTTTAGGAGTCATGCAGCTGGAGGCTACAAGATTCTGACCCTCCCTCAACTGCTCCTAATATCAGTGCTTGAGATACTTTGCAGACCCTGCACTTGATGGATCAGTTGGCCCCACTCAGATCAGTAAACTGGCTTATCTGATCTTGTGGTCCCCACCCAAGAACTAACTGAGCACAAGAAGACAGCTCCAACTCGATATGATTTCATCTCTGACCAATCAATACTCCTTGCTCACTGGCTTCTCCCGACCCACCAAGTTATCCTTAAAAACTCTGCTCCCTGAATGCTCTGAGAGACTGATTTGAGTAATGATAAAACTTGAGTCCCCTGCATAGCTGGCTCTGGGTGAAGCACTCTTTCTTCATTGCAATTCCTCTGTCTTGATGAATTAGCATTGTCTAGGCAGCAGGCAAGGTGAAACCCTTGGGTGGTTACAAATTTGGGGGCTTGTCTGGGATTGCCTTTGTGACTACTTGCCTGTGGTTCAGTGGCCCCCCCTCCAGCGATGGATCTAAATGCCAGCCCAAGTGGCCTCCTAGTTCTCTTGGACTGGGTGCTGACTCTGGTATTCTTTCTACTGGCATGATGCTGCTGACCCAATGTGCATGGATTTAATTGCAATGGAGAAATGGTCCTGAGGAGATGTCCCTTAACTGTAGCCATATCACAGGGTGTCTGTAGCACCATAGTAGGGTGTCTGTCTATAATCCCATTGCAGGGTGTATAGATTGGTGAGTATCCTAGGCACTGCCAATGCCTCCTTTCTTCTCCTGACTGGTAATGTAGTCTTATGGTGAGGTGTCTGCAGCCCCATTGTAGGGTGTCTGTATCTGTACCATCATTGAAGGATATCTGGCGCCTGGGGGTCTCAGTTGGTTCTTTTTTTTTTTTTTTGAGACGGGTCTCACTCTGTCGCCCAGGCTGGAGTGCAGTAGCACGATCTCTGCTCACTGCAACCTCTGCCTCCTGGGTTCAAGCAATTCTCCTGTCTCAGCCTCCCAAGCAGCTCGGACTACAGGTTCCTGCCAGCACACTTAGCTAATTTTTGTATTTTTAGTAGGACAGGGTTTCACCTTGTTGCTCAGGCTAGTCTCAAACACCTGACCTCAGGTGATCCACCCGCCTTGGCCTCCCAAAGTTCTAGGATTATAGGCATGAGCCACTGCACCCGGCCTTCAGTTGGTTCATTCTAACTAGTAGAAAGAGTCCTGGTTTGGGAGACTTCTCCTCAATCAGGAAGATTTTGAGGAGGTTTCTTAGATGGAGAATAGGAGGATAATTTGTCAAGGATACTCTTGGAGTCCTTGGTTAGGGATCTAATTTGGAAGGCCTTCTGTCCATCTCCTCTTTGTGTGTGTTTGTACATGTGGAAGGGATCTCAGAGGGGGTTGCTGATGGAAGTCCAGCAGGCCTAATTCAGAGAACCCTCATTATTAGTCTGGTCACACTCCATGAGCCCTAAAGAAGGCTCAACAGGTCTGTCTCTTGGGGTGACTATCTGCTCTTCACCTTGACCACAGAACCCATTGTGAATTATCATTTGGAGGTCATCTGCCCTCATCTGGAGTGGATCAAGACTAAAGGGAAAAAGTTTTCGCTTTTCCAGGCTGACACTGGGTGCTAAACAAGGTGACTAACATCTGTTTTGTTATGTGTATTTTGCTGGGATGGAAAATGTTAATTTGGTTCTCCATGCAGCCAATTGGGCAGCATTATGCAAATTAAGAATCTTGCCTATGGTTCCATAAAACAGTAAAAGGTGATTTTCTCTTGTAAAGTGGCTGGAACCCCACTGCTATAGCACAAACAAGCAGGGTCATCAGAAGCTACTCCATTCTGGAAGCTGCAGAGAAACAGAACCCAGAAACCTGGTATGCCAGCAAAAAGGGTAAGAAATTCTTACCAGCCAAGTTTCTGGTCTCTCTCTCTCTGTCTGGGTAAAACTGTAAACTATTGGTCTTCTCCACAAAGGTCTGACTAATAGAAAAAAGGATTTGTGAGACTAGTCTTAGGCTGTAGCAAATGCTGTGTACTTTGTGCTAAAAATTTGTCTATGTTCTGTAATGGAGAGAGGGGTATTGCAGGATAGAACGTGGGTTTAAGACCCCTAAAAGCCTGCCTTTCAAGCCAGCTTGGCAGGCTGGTTAGTTACAAACTTTGCTACCAGTCCCTGAAACTAATACCGTATAAAATTTCTCTGTCTTGTTTTGTGTCCTTAATAGCTTGTAGTGATACTTTCCTTGGTTTCTACTATCCAGGACAGGAATTTTGGGGTTCATGTCACAGTCCTTAAATTTTTTCTTGAGCAGTTAAAAGCCTTGCAAGCTTGAATTTGGCTTTTCTAGGCTCCTCTGGGAAAAGCAGTAGAAACTGCTCAAAGCTGTATAGCTCAATAGCTAAGGCTTTATCTTTTGACAGTGGTGGCCTGGGTTCAATTGTTGGCTTCTGGAATAATTCCATTCTGACTTATTTGTATAACTTTGCCATTTATTGGGGTTCCCCCCCATACATGACTTATAATTTCCTCTCTTTAATTTTCCTTTCTTTAAACTACCTTGCGGAAATTATAAATCTTGTAAAAAAAAAAAAAAAGCAACTGCTTTCTTCAAAGAAAATGTCTTTGAAACATATAGGAGGTTATCTTTGGTAAAGTTCAGAAGGTAAAAATATTGGCCACTTGGCATGGCTAAAGTCAGGTAATAAGAGATTTGAAAGGATTTCTTTTTTTAAAGAACACTGTGGTTAAAAGTCAGCTTAATTAGAAGTGGATAAACAAGCTATAGATTGATTGACTGACTGAGATGGAGTCTCGCTCTGTCAACCAGGCTAGAGTGTAGTGGCGCGATCTCGGCTCACTGCAACCTCCACCTCCTGGGTTCAAGCGATTCTCCTGCCTCAGCCTCCCGAGTAGCTAGGACTACAGGCATGCACCACCATGCCTGGCTAATTTTTTGTATTTGTAGTAGGGACAGGGTTTCACCATGTTGGCCAGACTGGTCTCAAACTCCTGATCTTGTGATCCACCTGCCTTGGCCTCCCAAAGTGCTGGGATTACAGGTGTGAGCTACTGCACCTGGCCCACAGATACATTTAAAGGGCTTTATGATTTTCTCTTCTTGGAATTTGTTTTTCTGGAAAAAGTTTTCTTCTCAGTCGACTGAATTGTTTTTATCTATTTTTTTTTTGTCTTGAACCTCTTAATGCACATACGAGAGGCCCTGAGATAACTTCCGGTAGCCTGGAACTCACTGGGAAAGAGAAGACACACAGACCCTGTTTTGGGAAAAAAAAAAAACAAAACCCTCTGTTTTCCTAATAAAATCCCAAGAATTAAAAGCAGATAAAGCCCTCTTAAAATTAAAGGCTCTGTTCTGTTTTGCATTGTGTTATCTGATGGTTTTGAGTTTCGAGGGTATCAGAAATTACCTAACATTATGATAACTAGGAAATATACTTTAAGGGATGGCTAACAGTATTTATGGAGGGATACTAAATTCTTTGCACACTTGGATCAGAGAAGCATGCTTTTGGCCACTTGGAAGATAAGAAAACATCCCCATGCCCCTCTTGGGAGATAAGACTCCCACGGGAGATAGGCTGATTACAAAATGGGCTGATTGGCTTTGGGTTGCCTTGCAATAAAATGCAGGGTAGAAACACTGCACTGTCCTCTCCCAAGTATTTTCCTCCTTTTGGGGACCCAGGATCCAGTATAAAATGGCACCCTTAATTTTGGGGATCTGTCTTTGCCTTCTGCTGCTTATTTGCTGCTTCTTTGGCCCTAGAAATGCAGGCTTTGCTGGTCCTGTTCCTCCAAGGGCTCCACCCTGAAGCCAGTCATCCAGTTAAGAAAATGGCAGATGAAAATTTTTAATAACTGCTGAATCTTCTATCTATGTATTTATATGTATTGTATGTTTATATATTAAAAAGTTCTGATTAATTGGCTTAGAAACATCTAAGTATAAAAATCAAATATTTTGTCAGAAAAATAGGAACTTTAATGCTGTTTTGTTCATGTGACCTTAGTAATCTTTTGGAAATAAAGACAGTTTTAAAGATTATTGGTAAAATAAAATGTCGTGAAAATGTAGACATTTGGTCTAAATTAAGGTCGAATATCAAATTTGCTAAATGCTTTAAGGTCAAGCTGTTTCTTTGGCTTTGAAAATTGTTTGATTTACCTACTTTGGAGCATTAGATTATAGATAAGGCTTGGGGACATATGTAAAGCCATGCCTACTAGCTATGCTAAAAAGAGTCAGACGTTATCTTCATTTCTGTCTTATGGCCTAGGCTTCACCCCTAGTACATAATTAAAATTGCTTACTTATCAGATTTTTCACTAAAAATAAAAGTTGGTAAGATTCAACATTGTAACATTTGGTTGAGACCACTGAAGAAACAGTTTTACATACAAGGTGTGTAGGGAATGTGTTTTTGCTAAAAGATTATAAGAAGGCATGGGAATATGGCTTTTGTTAAAGGGACTGTAACTTTGTCTAGTTCAGAGAGTTTTAAAAATTGTCTTAACCTAAAAGAGTAATGGAACAAAACTGAAGTTATTAAGCAAAGTGAAAGGGTTTGTAACAAGTTACGCTTGTAAAAATTCTATGGTTATAAACAAGTTGGCTAATACTTAAAATAAATTATTTAGCTTTTCTTCTTATGTTAAAACATTAAAGTCATACTGATGTGGGGCCAGAATCTGGGCCCATGTATCTGAATAACAGGGTTTACTCAGAAAATTGATCTGATGTTTAATGGAAAATTGTAAACGGTTCTAAAGAGTTTGTGAAAATCTTACCTTATGGTCAAACTAATTAAAACTGAATAAAGATATAAAATTTTATTTTGAAAAATTAACTTTAAAATTAAAGATGAACTAATGCAACAGAAAATTTGTTTTTCTCTTTTAAAGATGATTTTTATGTAATACTGAAAGATAATAAAAGGGTTTGTTTTCTTCTTTGGGTAAATGGCAGGGGAAAAAAGCAGGAAAGAGAGAAGAGACAGATTCAACTGGCCTCATGCTATCTTCATTGGGTACTGTTTGGAAAGCAAAGTCTTGTCTATCAGAGTAAAGGTTTTTCTTTTTAAAAAATTTTTTGGATTATCATTTTGGCCAAATGAATTACTTATGGTAACCTAGGATTCTATTTTGTGATATCCAGTGTTTAAAACCTTTGATATGTAACAAACTTTCCAACATCAAATTATAAATTATGTCTCTTTCTTACCTAATATTTTAGATATTAGGTCTTCTAAAGTCCAAAAATAACATTTGGTTTATTTGGTACAAAACTCATACAGAAAGCATTGTCAAATATGAAATGGTGTTTGGCTTTCTTTGGTCTATATTTGTATAAATGTGTTATTGGTATATGTTCTGCAATAATGTAAAACCCCTGTAAGTCCAATATAACTTAGTATATTTTATTAGTCATTATTATATCACATCATTAATTATTATGTTAACAGACTTTGCCACAGAGGTAACACATTTCCTTGTCAATTGTGTCTTTAACTGTGGCTGCCTTAAAATGTTTTTGTAGTCCACAGACAATTGTTGTCTCATTTTGGTCCTCTTTAAAAAATGGTTTTATAATCAGCTGTAACATTTAACATATGCTCTTAAATGCAGGTTTCTAATTAATAATGCTGGAGATTGTGACATTAAAATAGAGGTAAATCTTTCAAACAGAAGAGTAAATGGTGTTTGGTTTACTTTGCACTTTATTTGTATAAATGTTATTAGTATGTGTTCCAAAATTATGGGAAACTTCTATAAGGTTGATATAACTTAGTGTACATTATTAATAATTATAATTGTTATGTAGAATTGTTGCATGCCACAAAAGTATCCAAAATTCCTAGTCAACTGTAGCTTTAATAGTGGCTATAAACTTTTGTCATCCACAGACATTTTGTCTTGTGTTGGTCCTTTTCAAAAGGCAATTTATAATCAGATATAGGACTCTTAACTGCAGGTCTCAAATAACTTTAAAAATTGTGCTACTGAAAGAGGAAAAAACAAACTTCTAAGACTCTCATGGAAAGCTTATGTGTTAAACATTGCTAAACATTTTGTTTTCAGAGTCAAGAGAACTTACTTCTTTGGAGCTATTTGCAACTTTTAATAAGTGAGTAAAATATATTCCTATAAACAAAATTTGGAGCATATTTGTTCCTCTCTAGTTAATTTCTCCAGAATTTGGAAACTATTTGTGAATATTCTGAATTTATGGAAGTACAGTTAATTGCATAAGTGCAATAAGAATCTGTTTTCTTTTGTAACAGGATACATTGGAGAAATTGGTTATTTTAGCAAGGCTTTAACTGGAATGGCATGCTTCCTTTAAAGAATCAAAGTTCACTTATAAAGCCAATTAAAGCCCATTGGGGAATCTAGTTTGTTCCTGACCTGTAGTAAGTAAAGAATGTCACTTTCTAACAGGCCCAGGAACCCCAAGGCATCTTAGGACCTTAAGAGAAGAGGAATTTTCCTACCTCGTAGGTATTAAAGGGTACAAACCCATTGCTGGGCTTGACTTTAAAAAATTATCATCTAAAATTCTTCATGAAACAAAGTTCTATCAAAGCCAATGAAAAAAGTCTAAGTGAAAAATAATTATTCTTGCTGCACTTTATGCAAATAGCCAGGCCAAGAACAGTAAGACTGAAGTTTATTTTGTAAACAAATAAGTTCCCTCAGGATTTGTTTTTAATAAAAATGGGGACTGGAGAGAGAAAAATTATGCTTCAAAAGAAGAACTATAGTACACTGTTGTAAGCTGTTCTTGGAGTTTTTTCTGCAGTTTAAATTCTAAATTCTTTGTGGGTTAGAAGTCCTCAAACTAATGCTTTCCAATCTTTGCTTTTAAAACTGGGAATTGTACTCCTCATCCTAGAACTCATTATTTACCTTATAGTAGGCTGTTCAAGTAAACACTGTAGTAAAACTATACACAAGAATACTAATGATGTTTTTGCCATGGAAGCCTTAAAAGCCCAGCCAGGCCTGCATGAGTACACTCAGACAGTTGCAAAGTGGCTCCACTCTTCTCACCTTGGAGTTCACTCCCATTCCCACTACGTCCCTGTCCTGTCAGTAGGAAGAAGCCAGAGCAATCAATGGCCTTTTCCCATCTTCATAGCCTACACCTTAAGATTAAGGTGTTATAAAACCTAAAGGGAGGGATTGAAACCACCTTTGCAAAATTATGACTGAGACAGTGAAAGAGATCTAACTTAACTGACTCCATCTTGCTTCTAACCTCCAAGCTGTCCTTGTTCATTCGTGGGTGTAGGCTGAACTAACTTTGGGAGAAACTTAAGTTTACATTTTAAACAAAGATGGTAACAGCCCTTTCCCAGAGCATACCTCCTTCTTACCTGGGGACTAGATTGCCTCTGTAAGACTAACATTAGCCACAAGATGAGAAATTATGGTTTGGAAGTCATGCATGGAGGATATAAGATTCCAACCCTCTCTAACTGCTCTTAAGATCAGTGCTTGGGATATTTTGCAGACCCTGCACTTGGTGGATCAGCTGGCTGTACTCAGATCAATAAGCTGGCTCATCTGATCTTGTGGCTCCAACCCAGGAACTGAGCACAAGACAGCTCTAACTCACCATGATTTCACCTCTGACCAATCAGCACTCCTGGCTCACTGGCTTCCCCCTGACAAACCAAGTTGTCTTTAAATAAAAACTATGCTACCCGAATGCTGGGAGAGACTAATCTGAGTAATAATAAAACTTGGGTCTCCTGCACAGTCGGCTCTGTGTGAATTACTCTTCTCTATTGCAATTCCCTTGTTTTGATGAATCAGCTCTGTCTAGGCAGCAGGCAAGGTAAACCCCTTGGGTGGTTACACTTGTATCTTGGCTAGTTAATAGGAGAATCAGGATCAAATCCTAAATCTGATGCTTTTTCCAAAACAAAATAGTTGCCTCTCTCACATTACATGTTAATGTTGCCAAAAGTTACGTAAAATTAGCTTTGAGAAATTTGATTATACTTAAAAAGCTTTTGGAATTAGGTATTTAAAGAGAAATTTCTTTGAGTAAAAAGTCATTTCAATAGTAAACAGTTATTGATCATCTATTATCTAAGTAAGCACAGGAATGAAGAAATCAAAAAATTCTGATCCTGCTTTTAAGGAACTTTAGGTCTAGCTGGGAAGATTGAACATTCTTTTGACAAATGCTAAATCAATGCCAACATATCTTGTACTGTTGTAGGTGGCAAAAGTTGAGTTTGAGGAAGAGATAGTACTAGATTTGATAGAGGATGTGGGATGGTATGTGAGTGTGGTGGAAAATTTGTTAAGGAGATGCGGTAGATAAAAGGAAATATTACAAAGGATTAATTGACAAGAACAGTGACTAATTAACTGTGGGAGAAAGGCAGAAGAGCTAATTAAGGGTGAAAACAACATTTCAAAGCTGGGTGACTGAGTAATTAGTATCACTGCCAAAAACAGGAAATTTGAGAGTGAACTGGTTTGGGGAAAAGCTGACATTTGTTTTTAAATCTCCAGATTCTGACATGATGACATCTAAGCAGGGCATTCTGACACAGCCTGGGGCAGAGATGAGATCAGAGATGAAATGAGGCTGACAACTGCACACACTACTAATTTTTATAAAGCTTAGACGTTAAATGACTTGCTCTTTAGGCTCTGTCACAGTGGCCCTGAGTTAACATGGTCCTTAAAATCATATATCCAATGATATTCAGATGAATATATACAGTAGACCACTGGAAATGCAGGGCTAAAATTTAGTGCAGGGGGCTGAATATTTACTTTTGGTTGTATGCTAAGTGTAAATGATGACTTCAGCCATGAAAATGGAGGAAATCTCCAATGGAGGACAGGCTAAGGGATGCAGTTTAGGACGAAGCCATCACTTGAGATTGAAAGGAATAAGTGGGTCCATAGAAAAGAGAAGTCCACCTGTTAGAAAGGGCACCACAATGGTGTAGGTTATGGCAGCCAAGGAGAAGGACATTTCCCAGAAGAAAGGGGTAAGCTACACTGTGGAATGCTGTAGACATAACAAGGAAATGGGAATGCAGAAAGGACCACTGGATTTGGAGACAGGAAGGAAGGTCGTTCACAACTTTGCAGGGAGCAGTGTTAGGAGTAGTGGCGAAGGAAGCCTTATTCTAAGGGGCTGGGTGGGTGGGGGGAAGTTCAAAGTGATAAAGAAGATGGTAGTTTGGGGAGTAGTAGCAACAAGTAAACCTTTAGTTTGAGCAAAACGTAGGAATGTTAGTGGGAAGGGAGGGGTAAAGATCTTGGAAAACAGATTTGATGAAGCAAAGTCTCCGATTAATCATAGTTTGTTGTTTTCAAAGAAGGAAGAAGAAGAGAGATAGGTAAAGATGGAGGGGCATTGCGGAAAGTTATAGGTTTGGCCATAGATATGTGTTGGGGTGGAACAAAAATAACCTAAAGTGGTAAAATACCATAAAAAGGGAAATTAACTTGAATTTTCCCTGGAAAATGAGTCATGAGGTTCCTGAGGCTAAGCAGATTAAGGGTGGGGCTTGAAGAGAGTAGGAAAAGTCAAGGCCTGCACTGTCCAATACAGTAGCATTAAGTCACATAAGGTACTGGGTGCTTGAAACGGGGCTAGTCCCAAATGAGATGTTCTGTAGTGTCAACTACATACTGGATCTTAGACTTAGTACAAAAAAGGATGTAAAATATCTCATTAATGCTTTTTGTATTGATATGTTGAAAGGCTAATACTTTTGGATATAACAATACAATATATAATCAAAATGAATTTCTCCTGTTTCTTGTTACTTTTTCATGTAGCTATTAGAAAATTTAAAGTTATATTTGTGGCTTATATTTCTATTGGACAGTGCTGGTCTAGAAAAATACAGTAAGGTTTCAAAAAGGAATGAATAAATGGACTGCCAAAAAGTGAAGAGGGTTTGGTTAAAGTCAAGGATTTCTTAGGGGTCCATTCAATAGATTTAGATGCTGAATGTTCTGATCAGTGGGTGGTGGGGCTGGTCCAGGGCTGTGAGTAGGCCCAAGGAGTATGATCAGAGGACTCTAAGGTACAAGAGGACAGAATTGAAATGAATAACCCTGGGGTTCAGGCTGGGAATGATGGACAGTCTAGACGGCTGGTGTCTGTCAGGCTGGGAGAGTGGCAATGGCCATGTGTGGTCAGAGTGCCAGGAAACGGCCCAAAGATCTGATGATTCAGTGGGAAGGGTAGGAGGTGATGGGATCA
Organism: Cacajao melanocephalus; assembly: GCA_963573385.1. NCBI lineage: Eukaryota > Metazoa > Chordata > Mammalia > Primates > Pitheciidae > Cacajao > Cacajao melanocephalus. Next base: position 67,714 of record CAUYLG010064888.1, on the reverse strand, counting down.
GAGAACAGAATTTCTGCATTTGAAATCTGCTGTGCAAATGCCGATTTTTCACATTTTAATTTTGTTTAGGGTGATATCAACTTGTGTAGGAAGCTTTATAGTACCCAATCCAGAAAAGAAGGTACTTGAATAAAGTTTCCTTAGAACCCAAGTAAGAAAAACATAAGTAACTGTTACTGGAATGAATTACCCCCAGTGGTCTTCAGGTATAACAAAGTATGAGCAGCTTTTCTCTTTTAATATCCTCCTAATGCAGAAAAGACAGGCGAGTTTAAACATCTGAGTATATTAGCTAAGAATACTTACTAGGACAGGCATATTACGATATTGCCTTGACAGTGTAACAAGTAAAGCTGCTTTGCTAAAAATTGAGGAGAAACACATTGGCTTTGAAATGAGAGATCCGTGTGCCCTACCAATTTGATAAATGAACTGGGCTTGGTGAATTCATCATAGTCCTCATACCACAGCTATGAGTACACACATTACATTGCAGCCTGCCTGGGACTGTCTTAAAATGAATTCAGCCAAAGGTGAAGTAGCAGATTTGAAGAATCCTAACATCAAATGTTGAAACCAGTGCTCCCCTCATTTCCAGAATCCAATCAATAAGCAAAGAAGAATAAGAGAAGTGATCCAAGGTTTGAATTAATAGCTAAGTAAAAATAAATCCTATGTCAAATTTCTAGAAAGAAAGTCCTTTGCTGTAGTCCAAATTTTTTGTTTTGGGAAAATATTTTAAATACGTTCAAATGACCCAATAGTGGCTACAGTATTCAGAAAGTTTATTAAAAATGTATGAACTGAAAAGACAAGTAGTGCAGCTATTTATATTTTATTTATAAGGCAAAATGTAATATAAGTGGATAATATAAAATGGCAATAAAGTGTGCATAATTATCTGCATTATGGTACCATATTCTTAACTGTGTAATTTTATTCCATCTTGGTACAGAAAATATTTCAGGTAGCACTACAACACTTGCTGACAAGTGGTGACAAGTTAATGCTACTTTTTAAAAGGCCAAGTGAGGCTAGGCCCAGTGGCTTACGCCTATAATCCCAGCACTCTGGGAGGCTGAGGTGGACAGATCACCTGAGGTCAAGAGTTTGAGATCAGCCTGGCCAACATGGTGAAACCCTGTCTCTACTAAAAATACAACAAAAAAACAAAAAGAAAAAAATCAGCTGGGTGTGGTGGCACATGACTGTGATCCCAGCTACCTGAGAGGCTGAGGTAGGAGAATCACTTGAACCTGGGAGGCGGAGGTTGTGGTGAGCTGAGATCAAGTCACTGTACTTCAGCCTAGGTGACAGAGCAACACTCCATCTTAAATAAATAAATAAATAAACAAACAAATAAATAAGGCCAAGTGAGAAGATGTGAGAAATTCCTGTTCATTGGTAACGTCAGCATTTCAACAAAAGGACTGTTAAAAATGATATGCTGTTGACATTTATTTACTTTTTAATAAGCTTCTAATGATGTAACTACAATAATTGACTACCTTGTGAACAGAGTAAGAAGGCTGGACAAACCTCAGTTGTTTCCAACCCAGTGTCCAAAGCAGTGATTAAAAGCCAGTTTTTCTCTGACTGATTTTCATGAAGGAAACAAAATGTCACCGCAAAAGGTTAACCAGAAAAAATAGAAGTAACTTTTTTCTTCTTTAATCTTCCCTTGTTTGACATTAAACTGGAGAAACAAAACAGAAGTAGATGTAACAAAATACTTTAAACAGAGACTTTCAAAGATGACATCTTCTAGTCATGAGTTTCATTTACCAAGATTGTCTCCCACATCAGTTGAAGGTTCACATGGTAATCTAGGAGCCCTGAGCCCAGAGGGAAAACTGCTGGCAGCCACTTTTGCTGATAAGACACCTTTTGATTTCATTTTCCAGGCCCTTCCCTCACACCTTCTAACTACAACCTATATGGCTATCAAGAGAAAAATGCCAACACTATTTCTAGACTCTTAAATAATTCTGTGGATGTTTTGAGAGGAAAAAAGACACATTAAGCCTGGTGCTTTCTATAGACAGTAAAAGAGCATAGCATTTAATCCACTACTTTAAATGAGCTTTGGTGAAACAATGGAAAATGAAGGATTTGAGTGTCAAAGCCACAGCCAACAGCAATCTCTGCTGCTTTTCTTCCATGAGAGACAAAAGCAAATACACTATTCCCGAATGGCTACTCCTCAGGGTGGACTGAAGGCAAAAACTGCTTTGTCCTTACAGAGGGCTTAACATTTTCGTTAGTTAGAAATGAATGTGATTCCTGATTGCTAGGTCTAACCACTAGGACTAGAACATTCCCATTCTTTCCAAGCTGTAAAGTTAACATGATGATGTGTAAGCCCTTGGTCAGCATTGTGGGGTGGGCCTGCCCAGGAAGTGAAACAGCAGGGCCTGTGTATTCCAGACAGTTGTGCAAGTTCTTTCTCCTCCTAGACCTCTGGCAAAGCCAAGGCTCACGTGGGGGGATCTTCACAGGGTAACTGGGATCAAAGGAAGAAATGGTCACAGGGAGGAAAAGACAGGCTTTGGGAATATGATAGTTGAGGCATGAAGAAAGAATTTTGAGGTACTCAATAATGATTATCTTCACGTACTTTTTCTTTCTTTAAGCCTTCTGATCTCATCAAAATACAAAGTGTTCATTTGGTCTGTTGGTCATCAACCATAATTAGCCACAAAATCTTAAGATTGTGTCACCCCTTCTTAAAATGCATCATTGTAGTGGAATAGAAAAGAACCATGAGGTAGACAGCTGTTGGCTCCTTTTTTAAAAAATGAATATATTTAAAATTTGGGCCAAGATGATAACAGCAAAAATATATCTTGAACTAAAAGGACAAAAGAAAAGCAATGATTTCTCATTGTACTTCTGTTCCATTCAATAAAATATTATGTTCTTGAGGCCAATTATCACCAAATTTGAAATTTGCCAATCTGCAGTTTGGTGAACTATTTCTGAAGAAAGGAGATAAGATATGACCACATTTAAAGCATTTTCTTTGTAAAATGGGTAGAACTGAATAAATTCTAAAAATTAAAACTTGTAGTTGTAGTTTTCATTTATTCAACATTGACACCAGCTTTGTCAAAGAGCTCAGAAGTAATGCTGAATTATGTTTTCTCTTTTGGCAATGCAGGAAATAAGGAAGAATTTAGAATTTTATTTCATGAAACAGTAAGACAACACTGCTCGGCTTGAACTTAAAGATATAGCTTAAACATACTTTGGGGAATAGCACGCTATACTTTTAAGTTTTAAAACTCCTAACAATTTTCTTATTTGAAATACATGCTGTAAGTTTGGAATATAATTTTAATTATCAAGATTTTAAAGTAGTTAGCATTATTAACTGTCATCTTGGCAGAAGATGGCTTTTAAAGAATCATTAATGTCAAATTCCTAGCTTTCCAACTATGAGCTTCACTATAAGGCAGGCGTATTTGTTTGAATGGCTTTGCCTTCCTCCCTCCCTCCCTCCCTGCCTGCCTTCCTGCCTTCCTTCCTTCCTGCCTTCCTGCCTGCCTGCCTTCCTTCCTTAAGCCTTCCTTCCTTCCTTCCTCCCTCCCTCCCTTCCTTCCTCCCTTCCTCCCTTCCTTCCCTTCCTCCCTTCCTACTATGAGCTTCACTATAAGGCAGGCGTATTTGTTTGAATGGCTGTGCCTTCCTTCCTTCCTTTCCTTCCTTTCCTTCCTTCCCTTCCTTCCCGTCCTTCCCTTCCTTCCCTTCCTTCCCTCCTTCCTTCCTTCCTTCCTTCCTTCCTTCCTCCCTCCCTCCCTCCCTCCCTTCCTTCTCTTTTTTTGATAGAGTCTCACTCTGTTGCCCAGGCTGGAGTGCAATGGCATGATTTCGGCTTACTGCAACCTCCACTCCCTGGATTCAAGCAATTCTCCTCCCTCAGCCTAGTAATTATGATTACAGGTGTGTGCCACCAGGCCAAGATAATTTTTGTACTTCTAGTAGACATAAGTTTCACCATGTTGGACAGGGTGGTCTCGAACTCCTGACCTCAGGTGGACCACCTACCTCAGCCTCCCAAAGTGCTGGGATTACAGGCGTGAGCTCCGGTGCCCTATACTTTCATAAGAACTAGAAAGGTGACAATATATCAACAATACATGGGTGCAAATACGCACACAACTTAGGAGGAAGACGGGAAATTTACCTGTGACATACATTTAATTATTTCCAAAAAGAAAAGTGCTACTCTGAAAGCTAACCACTCAAGGCCTAACTCATAATATATCTGGTTATGTTGGATTCAGTGGATTTTAGAATTTAATTCTATTATAAGGTAATTTAAAATATATAAATTACTTCACATTCTGTTCCGGAACATATTAACTGGTCTAAAGGTGAGAAATAATTAAGTACAGAATATTATTTCAGATATAAGAAAGGGAGAGGAGGGAAACAGAGACTTTTTAAAAATGATGAAGGAAGGGCCTGGTAACTACGATGGAAGATTTCATCCACAATCCCTATTGATATATAGTAATCATGCTTCAGTCATGGAATATTAGGATTATCATTTCTTAGTGTGTCTTTTTTTTTTTTTTGAGATGGAGTTTCACTCTCATTGCCCAGGCTGGAGTGCAATGGCACGATCTCAGCTCACTACAACCTCCTGGGTTCAAGCAAGTCCCCCGTGACAGTCCCCCAAGTAGCTGGGATTTTGTATTATTTTGTATTTTTATTTTTATTTGTATTTATTATTTTGTATTTTTATTTATTTGTATTATTTTGTATTTTTAGTATAGACAGGGTTTGTCCATGTTGGTCAGGCTGGTCTCAAGCTCCTGACCTCAGGTGATCTGCCTGCCTCAGCCTCCCAAAGTGCTGGGGTTACAGGCATGAGCCACCGCGCCTGGCCAATTTTTTTTTTTTAAAAATGAAACATGTATTCAACAGATATCTGAGAAAAATAATAGATTTGAAGGTGTAAATTTAGACCAGCATTTTTATCAACCTTTCTCACCCATAATGAATCTTTTAAAAAAAAAAATGTTAGACACTGCAGAGAGTCCATCTGGAAGGTCTAAAACTGCAACATGTAACTAAAAAAATGATTCAAACCTTTTGATGTTTATTATAGTCTTTTTCTCAATTTTCAGGAAGGAACAGCTCATATAGTAAAGAAACATGTATGTGAAGTTCTACAATTCTTTCAGTTTCATGTCCACTTCTGTTAAATAATTTTAAATACCTTTTGTAATATATTCAATCTTATTTTATAAATACTCTTTTGTTGCCTACCTAGCCCTTTAGTTTCATTTTTATGCAGTATCTAGATAATATCCAGCAAATCTAAACAATGATTAACTCTGGGTAGTAGGATTTTGAGTAATTTGTGGCTTTTACTTGAACTTCTCTTTGTACAAATGAAAATGTTCATAATGTGCCGTCATCATTTTTGGAAAAAAATAGTCATTATTCCTCTCCTAAAGTTTGTAATGTTTCCTTAGAAAGTTTCTCTTGAAAATGTTAATACATTGTGAAAAAGAATTTATTTTTCAGTGGAGTGACTGACTACCTACATTTGGTATATTATCTGCATAATAAGGGTTTTTCTTTCACTAAGGGAAAAAAATCCCCATCTCCCCAGCTAAGCCAGTTTTCCCATTGGATCCCATTAGAATCTTCAGAGCCAGGGAGTATGCAAATCTTAATATTTACATCGTAGTATCTGTATAGTATTTTAATAATGAGTGTAAATAAAATGCTGATTTTGATAAAAGATGATATTAGTCTACCTGTATCTGTGTAAAATGTCTTTCCCAAATGCCATTCCCAAAGGTATGCATTTATTTTTTTCAATTACTGTGGCTAAAACAGATTATTTCCTCTGTGTATTCTGAGATGCTTAGCTCTTTCATGTTTCAGACTAGCTCCTTTTAGAACAGACTATTTGGAAGTATTTCCAGGAGCACTGTAGATCAGCATAAAAGTTTCAAAATATTTTGTAAAAAAATGATTGCCTTTAGGTTATGCTGTCTGGAAAGTGTTTGATCTTCCATCAATAACTTACATTCTGGCAATCTGTAACTACAAAATACTGCCACACAGAGTAAAGTGGGAGGTGACCTTTAGACCCCAGCACTCATGTATCAATCTACCACACTATTAAGCATCCTGCCAGGTGAATTTGTTGAGTATAGTGAGATCTGGGGAGAAAAAATGATCTTTAGAGAACAAACAGAATCATGTGGATGCATGATTCTAATAAAACTTTGTTCCCCTAGTACACCACCATTTGGATTCAGGTAGTATGGTAGAAGTGTAAAAGTATAGGCTTCATGATCAGAATGTCCTGTGTTCAGAATCCAGTTATGTCCTGGGGCAAACTGCTGACCCGCACCTTCTTAAATCCCTTAGTTACCTCCTTTATAAAATGAGAGTAGCAAAAGAAGTCTCATGGAGGCTTAATTAAAGCAGGTATGTAACAAGAGCTTAGGACAGCAACTGGCACATAGCTAATATTTACAGAGAATTTTGAATGATGAATTGATGATGGTGGTGGTGACAGTGACAACCATGGTATAAATTGGTCAAGATCACTGCCTTTCTGCTAAATTTTGCTGTATTTGTAAAGATTAGAACGTCTGTGAAAATATCTCAGATGACGTAGATAAGAGTTCATTTTCTCTAACCTAGCATTAGTCAGATACGCAGTGAGTGCTGAGACGGGAGGAGATATGGATTTGAAGCTAAGAGAATCACCTTTACTACACAATTTGCTACCAAAAAACCTTGGGCATGTCAATTAACTTCTGAGCCTCATAATGTCCAAGAGTAAGCTGAAAAGCTCAAATGAAAAGATGTGTGGTAAAATGAAGACTTGTAAATGTGAAGGGGTTACTAAGCCCACACAATCACCATTACATAGATAATTTAAACCTTTAAAAAAATCATTGAGGAGGCCAGGCGTTGGGGCTCACGCCTGTAATCCCAGCACTTTGGGAGGCTGAGGCAGGCGAATCATGAGGTCAGGAGTTTGAGACCAGCCTGGCCAACATGGTGAAACCTCATCTCTACTAAAAATACAAAAAATTAGCGGGGCATAGTGGTGGGCACCTGTAATCCCAGCTACTTGGGAGGCTGAGGCAGAAGAATCACTTGAACTCGGGGGGCAGAGGTTGCAGTGACCTGAGATCACGCCAATGCACTCCAGCCCGGGAGACAGAGTGAGACTCCGTCTCAAAAAAAAAAGAAAAATCATTGAGAAAAAAAGCCATCGACATCGATGTCAGAGGCAGACGGTGGAGCAGCGGGAAGTGAGGTTCTCTGGAGACAGCCCAGGCTTGCAGCCAGCCTCTGGCATTACTGTTTGTGTGCCCTTACGAAAGCCTCAGGCATCCTCTACAAAATGAGGACAATAATAAAACTTAAACTGCATGGATTTTGTGGGGATTAAATGCAATAATTCAAATAAACCACTCAGTAAAAGAGTCCTGTAAATAGTAGGATGGTACTGATCTGTAAGAACATACAAGTGTTTTATTAGGTCGTCATTTAATTCTTTGTTTTCACTGAGAAGAATGTGCTTTGATTTATTACCCAATATTTGGTGGTAGTATAATTTTTTTAAATTGGAAGCAGAATTGGTGTGATGTAGTGTATATAAGGATAACTTTAGCCTCCTTTTCTTTAAACATTCTTGTCTAACTGAAATTATGTATGTTAATAAGTTTCCTTTTGCATGTGCACTACAGTGTTTATGGCACACTATAATTAGTTTCAGTGGAGTCTTCATGAAAGTCAATCTGCTGCAATTTCTCCAAGGAGTATTTAATAATATGATGAAAACCTAAAGCTCACATTATTTCCTTTCCAAGCAAAACTTGCCCCTCCTAATCCTTCTAGAGAACATCATCAACAATGTTGCACTGACTTTTTTCCACTGCATTCACAGCTGCTCCTAGATTACACCCATTTTTTATTTTTATTTTTAATTGGTATCCTGGACTTCTGCTGGTCTATGGGTTTGGCTCACTAAGAATTATTACACACCGGGCTAGGCATGGTGACTTAAACCTGTAATCCCAACACTTTGGGAGATTGAAGCAGAAGGATTACTTGAGGCCATGAGTCTGATACCAGCCTGGGCAACATAGTGAGACAACATCTCTACAAAATAATAATCCAGTGACTTCAATCCTGGTTACATATTAAACTCACCTAAGGAGCTTTTTAAAAATACTGATGCTCAGCTCAATTGAATCAGAATCTTTAGGGGTAGGGCCCAGGCATCCTTTGTGGTTTTTAAAGCTTCCCAGGTGATTCTAATGTGCAGACAAGGTTAAGAACAACTGTTTTTGATAAGAAGGGAACTGAAGGGAAGAGGATACACTAAAAATGCTAAACGAACAAAAATCTCAATGTAGATTCTGTTAAGGTTAACAGTTCTTGCAGTGAGGAGAAAAAAATAGGAATAATTCACTCCTTACAATTTATCTTTTGTGCTCACTTCTCCCACCCAGTTACTTATTAGTCAATTTTCAAGATAATGGATTTATTCTATCTGACAAAAGGAAATCAATGGTACTGAAGACTACCAAAGGTCACCGAGTATAAAAGATTCTCAATGATGTTCAATTAATCTTCACAAGCAGTACTACACCAGAAATGAAAATTATTGTCTCCAATGAGAAACTAAAACATTTTGTGTTAATTTCTGATTATAAAAGTCCATGTGGTTTTTAAAACCTCATAGACATAAACTGAGGCAACCGAGTCAAAATGCATATGATTGTGATGAAATAGATTAAGATATTTAATTCAAAAGATTTTGTGAATATCTTATACAAACAGAACGGAAAACCTGCTGTCTTTGGATATCTACTTTTGTTAAAAATAGCAGAAACTCTATATAACCATAGTCTAAAAACCAGTCTCTATGTCCAACTAAATCTGATATTATATCAAGCCATAGTTGTCAGTGTGTATATCAAATAAACTTCATGGGTCTAAACACAGAACAAGAATAAAATGTCACAATATATTTTCACAGCTGCCTTCTATATTGAACATATGCTCTTCCATGTAGTTGTCATCATTCTTCAAAATATTGTGCCTCAATTGCCATACATTTCTTATTTACTGGCTTTTAAATTTACCAACGCCATCGATTTACTTTTGACAACTGTATTTCCAAGACTCACATAATTTGAAGTAGACGATTGTATTTTATGTCATTGTCACCCAATCCAACAAACAAGACGCAAGGCAAGCAGGCTTTTAATTCTGAGATTTATGTTTACTTTTTCTTAAAATATATACCGAAACAAAACCCCACAGAGGCATTAAAGATGAAAAGACATCCTGTCCTTCCTGTGATATAAAATTACAAGGGGAAGATGCCAGGTTTTTATAAAATCAGCTGCTGCTCCAGAGTATCCTTGGTCTCCTGAGGGATGCTGCAAAACCCTGCAGGTTAAATTAAACGCGCCTTCTTCAGAGCCATATTTGTTAAATATGAAAAGACACTACCTCCGACAAACACCCAAGTTACTACACACAATCCATTCTTGCAAATGATCTTTCCTCTCATACTCTGTAACTGAGCAAGGTGAATTTTAATGTAACAAAGGAGAGATGGATGTGTGAAGTGTGAGGCTGAATAAAAATGGCTGAAAAGCAATCCAAGCGAGGCTGGAGGGTAGCCACACCCAGTGCTAATATGGACTATTCCAAAATAAATCTGTTATACCAAGGGCCACCGGCACTGTTTCGTTCTTTCCTTCCATTTGTTTCACAGTTACCTATTACTAATAAATAATAGTTACAGGTTACTCCAATGACAGAAAAAGAAACCCAAATATTTCAAAGTGAACCATCCTAATATGTGGCTACGCCATCATATTTTCAGGATTTCGAGAGCTAGTCTGCATCTCCACTCTCCTTTGTGTGACCACAAATAACAACCCTGAAATGGGTGTGTCCCTCTTAAAAGGATGCACTCCAGCCCTCTCAGTTAATGCTTCTGCCAGGAGATTTCAACCTTTGGGCAGAAATAAATGGGATGCATGGAACAATAAGAAAGCACTTTTAACTCCGGGGATGAGAAAACATTAAACAAGTACTGACTGATCCACTGATCCCAAAAGAACTCCCGGAGGAGGCGAATGATGCATTATTTAAAATACCAACATTACGACAAAACAAAGAGGTGGGGGTGGGGTTAAAAAAAAAAAGAAAAGAAAAAAAACAACCACCACCAAGCACCATCCATTTTGATTCTTGAAATAACAGGTTTACTACCCCCCAACAGAAAGCTCTGGGTTATAAAGCATGCACAGGTCCCACAGGTGAAATGATGCACAATGGACGAGTCCGGGTCCCGGGCTTCCCGTGCGCCTCAGGCATGCACTACTGAAATAAAGAGAATACCCTGACTTTTCCAGTTGCTCCACACACAGTCCATCTTGGTGGAATCGGCAGTGGCCTGCATCGTGCGGGCTTTGGCGGCTCGCCGTGGCTCTCCTCGGGGCGCCGAGCGTGCACTCAGGCGTTGGTGCCCGGCTGCAGCGGCTGGGCTCGCGGTGGCCGCGCGGCTGCGGAGAGACTGAGACTGCACCAGGCGGCGCACGGCGAGGGGAGGGAGCGTCGCCGGCGCCGCAGTCTGCGCGGCCGGCAGCGAATCAGCGCGGCGCGGCCCCAGAGCCGCCTGCGCGCACGGGGATGCGGGCGCCGCTCGACGCGACAGCGTTGGCTGGGCTGCCCAAGGGTGCTACCCTGGAGGCGGGTAAAGTGCTTTTGGCTGGGAGGACACTGACGCCGACAGGGGGTGGGAGGTTTGGGAGAAGGAGGGGAAAAAGGGCGGAGGGTGGGGGTGAGAGGAGGGGGACTTGGGCTGGTCCTGGGAGTTCTTGACTTCCAGAATATGCTAGGTGCATATTCTAGAAATTTCTTAGAAACCCAAGAAACCTGCTGGACAAGACCAAGTCAACGACATCATAAATGTCAGGCTTGCAGCATAATGTCCTATAATTGTCGCCACCATTTACCGTTCATTTCTCCCTTCCCTAACTTAAAAATCTGGCCTCGATGAATTTTAATTGCCTAGAATCTTCTGAAGAATTGCCAGATTCTCTCCTTCTTTTGGAATATTCCACAGATATCCAAAACCTCTGTTGGCAAGCAACAATCACTGGAGAGAAATCCTACTGCTCTGTCCCAGAGGGCTTGGTTATTTCTTGGGTTACCCCTCTCTGTTTGTGGGTTGAAGGAATCCATGTCAGAATGCGGTGCCTGTAGACCCCAGACCAAAGCCTTTGGAATGTGGCACGTGGAGTCATTGGTCAAAGCAGTCACAATACAAGAGTGTCAGTTGTGGGGACGTTCAAACAGAACTCGGAAGCAAAGGACATTCTGTCTCAACAGTGTCATCTTTGAGATTGAGCACTGGGGGAGCAATGGAGATGGGTGGTGTGTATAATTTGGGAGATAAAGATTTTGGTTTCAAGAACAGGTAGTCAAGGATGTCAGGAGTCCCCAGTTAAAATGCAAATATCTAAGGAAGGAACAGAACAATGGGTGGTGACCTACTATTTAAATCTTACCGTAAACTACTTTATCAGAACACACATCAAGACCCTGAGAGAATAGACAGGGGATAAATGTATTCTGATGAAGAAAAGGTAGAAATAGGAAAGAGAAAGGACTGGAATGTGGGCATTGTCGGGAAAAGAAGGTACTGTTGGAAGGGGTCCCTGGAGGAGACAAGACACTGCATGAGGACAGAGGGTGCCTTGGGGGCCACAGGAGCACACAGAAGGAAGAGTTCCAAGGGAGCAGGAACAAACTTCCCACTTCATCTTGTGGTACAGCCTTACCCATTACAGGATCTCTCTCATAGAGAAGTGAAGCCTTCCTGATTCCTCTACAGTTCCCAGGGGTGTTCTTTCCCAGATCCAAACCTACATTTGCATATCCCACACCAGCAAGGGCCTAAAGACAGTAATCTCAAGGTTATGCTTGTACACACGATTTATCTTTCATTTTAATGAAGCATATACTTTAAAATATGATCTTTGGGATCATGTATATTCTTTTCAGAATACAAGCTTGTGAAGAAACCAGCTGGGCCTCTCTGCGTATCTTTGTAACATATCTGAAATTATTCTTGATGAAGCTTAATGGGGTGTCAGAGCTCCCACAGGGTTGATGGGAAGGAACAACAATGACCACATTATTACAAAGCATTTCTCACAATGACCTACTCTAAGGATATTTGTGATTTTTTTTTTTCTATTTGTATTCCCTACCTTTCCTCTCTCCTCCCACTTTTTTTTCATTGCCAAGGTCATTTTTGGGAATTCTGTCAGTTAAATACTGAAAAGACTGGTATATGATGATAGCCTGATCAGCACCGAATTCTCACTGCATGATATGGGGACAAGACTGAGATGAAAGGAGAGGCCAGGACAAGAGTTGCCTGGTGGGCTCTTGCTGCCCTGGCTGCATTTCAGTTGGAGGGAGAGCTTTAGAGCTGTGGCCACTAGGAGGCACTGCCAGTCCAACGATAGCCCCAGTTATCAGCCCAAAGTCCAGAAGGTGCCAGCAGGTACCTTTAGTGGTGAGTATTGTATCCACCACATTACGAGAAACAGTGTGTACTGCCAATCTGACAGTCTCTATATAGTGTGTATGGCGAATCTGAGTAGCAAGCCAAGAGCAGCACAGCCCTAATAAGGAACAGGCAAAAGCAAGCTCTCTTTCAAGCGGACGACACATTAGATCAGACTTCCTAGGCCAGGCATTTTCACTGACCATAAAGTTGACCTTGGGGCCTGGTGCAGTGGTTCACTCCTGTAATCCTAGCACTTTGGAAGGCTGAGGTGAGTGGATTGCTTGAGCCCAGGAGTTCAAGACCAGCCTGGGCAACATGGTGAAATCCCATCTCTACAAAAAAAATAAAATAAAATTAGCTGGGCATGGTGTCATGTACCTGTAGTCCTAGCTACTCTGGAGGCTAAAGTGGGAGGATCACTTGAACCCGGGGAGGCCGAGGCTGCAGTGAACTGTGATCACACCACTGCACTCCAGCCTGGGTGACACAGTGAGACCCTGTCTAAAAGCTGACCTTGGAATGTCAGCTTAGCTGAAAGACCATGTTATTTTCATTCATGCTAAATGTGGAGAGAGATATTGGATGGCACACAAAAAACCACTATAGCGTTTGAAAATTGAAGGTTGAAGAAGTAAGATGGCTGTTTCACAGATAGATTCACACTAGTGAAGTAAGAATTGGTGGGATTTAGATTAATGTATAGGTGGTAAGAGAAACATAAATGAACTTATTCAAGGAAAACCAGGAAATCACCTGTATTGTAAAAGTTTAGCTACATGGCCTTAGCAAGTAATTTATCATCTTTGGGCCTCTTATAATTATAAGACAAATAAATAGAAGGTTTAGGTGTTTGTCATTAAGAAATAATAAAAATTTATTTCCCATCAACATTGTAAATGGGTGTTTTCTTTGCACAACTGCTCACACAGTATTAATTGAAAGCTCTTGCCAAGATCAAACCGATAAAATGGGTAGAAAAGATATGTAAATTTTCCTTAAGTGGTGAAAGAAAACAGAAAGCAAAAATAAAGCTTGCTAAATGCAGGCAGGAACTGCCACTATCTTTGAACCAGTAGAGAACAGACGGGCTTTATCTGCAGCCAGCTTAGACTTGGTTAAGGTGCTTGCCAGGAGAGGAAGTGATTTCTTTACTTTTCAGGATGAAATCATGCATTAGCCAGTCTGTTCTCAGGAAAAGCAAAATAGTCAAGTTTTGTAATCTTACCCCAGATCAAGATGAATATTGAAGGCTAGCATTCCCAGAGTGGCTTTGTGTGTGTTTCCTCTAGCGCCAGAATTTTACTGATGAGCATCAGTGGCATCTGCATTGATACATTTATTCAACAAATATTTATTGAGTACCTGGGGTATGCTGGACACTGTTCTAGGCATAAAGCAAAGTGCCTACTTTATAGGCTGGTGTGTATGTGTGGGCAAATAATAACGAAAAAGGCAAATATATAATATTCATTTGTGGACAAGTGTATGGGAAAAATAAAGCACATAGCAAAGGATAGAGAGGAGGTGAGGTGGAAATTTGCTATTGTATAAGGCGGGTCAGCAAAGGCCTGGAGCAGACATCTAAAGGAGAAGGAGAACACCACTAAAATACATGGGAGAAGAACGTTCACAGATGCACTGCATTTTCATGACAGAATGTAATAACTGGTAAACTATATAAGCATCTTCATTTTTTTCTTGTTCTGAGAAATATAGCAATTGGGAATAAAAGGCACAGAACCAAAAATATACTTCATTATGATCAAAGAACACTGAGAACTCTATGCCATATGGAATAAGGAAAATTTAAAAGGCAACCAGTTTGGTACATAACCCATTGTAGCAGAATAATGCATGAATATGTAGATTCAAACAATAGATTAGCACATGTTCTTTGCCAGGTGCTTCTTCATGTGGTATACATTTAGTTGTTACAAGATCCCTATGAGTTAGATAGTGTTTACCCTCATTTCTTGATTCATTTATTCATTTGATGTACAAATATTTATAGAGTCCATACTAAGGACCTGTCTCTGTAAATATAAAGGGAGCTTCACACTGGAAACTTGGGTCTAGAAGGGGAAACTTTTATATGTTAATAGATAAATGCAATCAACTAATAGACCTATGAGCAGGGAAGAGTGGCTAGAAACAGAGTGGCTAAGGAAAATTTGTTTCAGAAAAGACTTTAGAGGGTAGGTAAAGTTGAGCTGAGTTATGAACAAGAAACAGCATCACCAGTTTGAGTCACGGGGATTTCCTGACAGATAGAAATGGAATTAATGGGAAACTTAATTACAGAAATGTGCAGGGGCCAGATCATGCCAGGCCTGAGTAGTAATACTGGCAGTAAGTGAGGGAGGCACTGAAGGGTTTTGAGAAGTAGACTAACATAGGAACTTGAATAATTTATCCAAATTTGCAATTTTCCAGAATTGATAAGTTCTAGGTTATGACAGTCAATCAGCCCTTAGCAAGACAAATAATAAATCAATACCCCAACCCCCTTTATAGTGAAAATGTAAGACATCAAAGACAAGGAGAAAATCTTAAAAGCAAGCATAAGTAAAAGGCAGATTACCTCAGAGAAACTGTTGGACCAACAGCAGTCTTTAATAGAACCAGAATATAATAGTTTGAGAAAATAACATCTTCAAGTAGCAAGGAAATGTAATCATAAAATTCTATACCCAGCAAGACTAACAGACCTTTCCAAATATGTATTAACTGAGAGAATTTACTCATTGCAGACCCTGAAAAAAAATCTACCAAAGGTGACACTTTAGGAAGAAGAAAACTGAACCTTAGAAATAAGTCGTATGAAAAAAATGCTGGGCATAAAAATTGTTAATGGTTAGTTTGAGGATTTATAAAAGAACGGTAAAACTAAAACAGGAGACAAAAACAGAACATAAGGTGGAAGGGAGTGAGAAGAATAAGAGCATTCTACAGTCTTTGCATTGTTTAGGAGGAAAATAGAAATACCAGTTGTAGACTTTGGCAACTCAGGTTTGTGTATTAAGCATTTGTCACCTAGAAAAAAGAAAATAATGAGAACATACAACTTCTAAATAAATAAATTGCATAAACTAGAAAATAAATTCATTCAAACAATATAAGTTAGGATAGGGAAAAATAAGAAGAAAAAAAAAAGAACTGGTAAATGGAAAGCACAAAAATGAAGTGCCATAAGTCCTCACTTAACATCATTGATAGGTTCTTGGAAACTGCAACTTTAAGCAAAAAGACATAACAGAACCAGTATTTTTTTTTTCTCATCAAACATGAACCTACTTTGCATGAAATGACATAATTCAAGAATTTGCTATACATCTTTTCACTTAAAGTTATAGTCTCCAAGAACCTATGACATTGAGGACTTACATTATTGGAAATACATCTAAATATATCTAACTTGTGCCAGCTAAAAAGATGGAAACTAACAGATTGGAGGAAAAAAATCTAGCCAGAGGATCCCTACAAAAGAAAATCTGAACACATAGTTGAAATAGGAAAGTTTAAAGTAGAAATGGAAAATGCTATACCAGGTGATATGTTTTGAATGTCTGTCCCCTCCAAATTTCATGTTGAAATATGATTCCCAGTGTTGGAGGCAGGGCCTGGTGGGAGGTGATTGGATCATGGAGGTGGATCCCTCATGAATTGCTTAGCACCATCCTTTTGGTGATAAGTGAGTTTTCACTTAGTTCATATTAGGTGTGGTTGTTTAAAAGTCTGAGACCACCCCTCTTATCCTCTGCTCCCTTGCTCCACTCTTGCCATGTGATGTGCTGTTCCCACTTCACCTTCTGCCATGACTGTAAGCTTCCTGAGGCCCTCACCAGACACTGAGCAGATGTTGGTGTCATTTTTGTACAGCCTGCAGAACTGTGAGCCAACTAAACCTTTTTTCTTTATAAATTACCCAGTCTCAGGTATTCCTTTATAATTAAAAAAAGAACAGTCTAACACACTAGATTAATACAATTTTATATAATGACCTTGCTAAATTTACTTATTAATTCTGTTTGATGATTCTTTAACATTTTGTATTCACATACAGGCATACCTTAGAGATATTATGGTTTCTGTTTGAGACAAATGCAATGAAGTGAATATTGCAATAAAGTGAGTCACATGATATTTTCGGTTTCCAAGTGCATACAAAAGTTATGTTTACACTATACTGTAGTCTATTAATTGTGCAATAGCATTATGATTACAAAAATTTACATGCTTTAATTTAAAAATATTTTATTGATAAAACTGATAATGATCTTCTAAGCCTTCAGTAATTCATAATAATTGTTTTGCTGGTGGAGGGGCTTGCCTCGATGTTGATGGCTGCTGACTGATCAGAGTTGTGGTTATTGAAAGTTGGAGTGATTATGGCAGTTTTTGAAAGTAAGACAACAGTGAAGTTTGCCACACTGATTGGCTCTTCCTTTCATTAAAGATTTTTCTGTAGCACACAATGTTGTTTGAGAGAACTTTACCCACCGCAGAAGTTCTTTCAAAATTGGAGTCAATCCTCTCAAACTCTGCCACTGCTCTATCAACTAAGTTTATGTAATATTCTAAATCTTTTGTTGTCATTTCAACAGTGTTCACAGCATCTTCACCAGGAGTCAATTTCATCTCAAGAAACCACTTTCTTTGGTCATCCATAAGAAGCAATTCTTCATTCAAGTTTAATCCTGATAATGCATCAACACAGTCATATCTTCGGGCTCTACTTCTAATTCTGTTTCTTTTGCAATTTTCACCACATCTGCAGTTACTTCCTCCACTGAAGTCTTGGACCCCTCAAAATCATCCATAAAGATTGGAATCAACATTTTCCAAACTCCTGTTATGGAGGATGACCTCCTTTCATGAATCATAAATGTTCTTAATGACATCTAAAATGGTGAATCCTTTCCAGAAGCATTCAATATGGCAGCTATAGCCTTACAAAATGTATTGGTGTTATTTTTTCCCCCGAGACAAGTTTCGTTCTTGTTGCCCAGGCTGGAGTGCAATGGCACAATGGCACAATCTTGGCTCACTACAACCTCCACCTGCCAGGTTCAAGCAATTCCCCTGCCACAGCCTCCTGAGTAGCTGGGATTACAAGAATCTGCCACCACACCCAGGCAGTTTTGGTGTTTTTAGTAGAGCCTGGGTTTTACCATGTTGGCCAGGCTGGCCTTGAACTCCTGACCTCAGATGATCCATGCACCCTAGCCTTCGAAAACGCTGGGATTATAGGCATGAGCCACTGTGCCCAGCCACAAAATGTATTTTTAAATATAAGACTTGAAGGTCAAAATTACTGTTTGATCCATGGGCTGCAGAGTGGATGTTGTGTTAGCAGGCAAGTAAACATTCATTTCCTTGTACATTTCTATTAGTGCTCTTCGGTGACCAGGTGCATGGTCAATGAGCAGTAATATTTTGAAAGGAATATATATATATATATACATATATATATGTATATATATATACACACACATATATATGTGTATATACATATATATGTATATATGTATATACATATATATGTATATACACATATATATATGTATATATATGTATATACACATATATATATGTATATATATCTGTCTATACACATATATCTCTGTGTGTATGTATGTAGATATATAGTCCTGAAGAGTAGCTCTCAACACTTGGCTTAAAATATTCAGTAAACTATGCTGCAAACAAATGTTCTGTTATCCAGGCTTTGTTATTAAATTTATAGAGCATAAGCAGAGTAGATTTAGCATAATTCTTAAGGGCCCTAGGATTTTCTGAATAATAAAGGAGCATTGTCTTCCACTAAAAGTCACCAGCTGCAGTGTAGTCACCTTCATCAACAATCTTTTGAATAACTTGCTGCAGCTTCTCCATTAGCACTTGCTGCTTCACCTGGCATTTCTTATGTCATGGAGATAGCTTCTTTCCTTAAATCTCATGAACCAACCTCTGCTAGCTTCCAACTTTTCTCCTGCAGCTTCCTCACCTCTCCCAGCCTTCATAAAATTAAAGAGTGAGGGCCTTGGTCTGGATTAGGCTTTGGCTTAAGGGAATGTTAGAGCAGGTTTGGTCTTCTAACCAGACCACTAAAACTTTCTCCATATCAGAAATGAGGCTGTTTTGCTTTCTTATCAATCATGTGTTCACTGAAATAGCACTTTTAATTTCCTTCAGGAATTCTTCCTTTGCATTTACAACTTGGATCACTGTTTGGCCTTGCTTTTGGCCTATCTTGGCTTTCAACATGCTTTGTTTACTGAGATTAATCATTGCTAGCTTTTGATTTAAAGTGAGAGATGTATGACTCTTCCTTTCACTTGAACACTTTGAAGCCACTTTAGGGTTATTAATTGGCCTAATTGAAATATTGTTGTGTCTCAGGGAATAGGGAGTCCTGGGCAGAGGGAGAGAGACTGGAGAATGGCCAGTCGGCTGAGCAGTCAGAACACACATAACATTTATTGATTAAGTTAGCCATCTTCTATAGGTGCAGTTTGTGGCACCCCAAAATAATGAAAACAGTAACATCAAGATCACTTATCACAGATCACCACATAACAGTTGTCATAACTAGAAAAATGTTTAAAATAGTGTGAGAATCACCAAAATGTTACAGAGACATGAAGTAAGCAGATGCTATTGAAAAGACGGTGCTAATAGACTTGATCAATGGAGGGTTGCCACAAACCTTCAATTTGTTTAAAAAAAAAAAGCAATATCTACAAAATACAACAAATTGAGGTATGCTTGCAATCATATTTTCTGTAAATAAAAGTGGTTTTATTTCTTCCCTTCCAATCTTTGTACTTCTGTCTCTTTAGCTTGTCTTACTGCACTGGCTATGACCTCCAGTATAATGATGAGTAGAAGTGGTGACAGATTATTCTTTGTCTTACTCCTGAAGTAAGGGAAAACTGTGCTCAAAACTTTTACTACCAAGAATGATGTTAGCTGTGAGATTTTAGCTTTCCTTTATCAGATTAATAAAGTGTCCTTTGTTTATCAGTTTTCTGAGAGTTTTTGTTATGAAAAGATATTGAATTCTATCAAATATTTTTTCTAAAATGATTGAGATGACCACATGGATTTTTTCTTTATTTTCTTAATATAAAGATTACATGCATCAAATTTTGAATGTTAAACCTTGCATTCCTAGAATAAACCCCACATGACTCCTATGTGAATCTTTTAATAGATTCAACATGCTAATATTTTGTGTAGAATTTCTATACCCACACTGAAGAAATATTATCCTCCAATTTTCTTTTCTTGTAATATGCTTGTACATCCTGTGATAGCTTAGATTTTTGCATTAGGTTTATACTGGTCTCACAAAGCAAGTTAGAAAATGTTACTCCCTCCTGCATTTTCTGAGTTTATGTAAGATGGTATTATTTCATATTGGAATATTTAGAAGAATTCACCACTGAGCCCATCTAGGCTGGGACTTTTCTTTGTAAAACAGTCTGTAATTATAGATTTCTTTAATAGATATTAGGATTATTCTAATTCTAATTTTTAATTTCTGCTTACATCAATTTTGGTTAGTTTTTATTTGCAAATGAATTTGTCCATTTTAAATATGTTGTCAGTTTATTAGCATAAATTTTTTATAACATCGTCTTCTGTTTTTTAACAAAATGAAGGAGCCATAGCCATGTCCCTTCTTTCATTTCTGATATTGTTAAATTTTATTATCTCTTTATTTCTTGATCATCTTGAAGATTTTTCAATATTATGAATTCATTTTAAAGAATACAATTTTTACTTTTTTCATCTATTGTATATCTGCTTTCTATTTCATTCTGTTTTGTTTCTTTGTTTTTATTTTCCTTTATTTCCTTTCTTTTGCTTTAATTCCCTATTGTTTTACTAACTCCTTCAAATGGAAGCTTAGATTATTTTCAATTTCCTTCCTTTCCTTTCTTTCGTTTCTTTGCTTCCTTTTGAGTCAGGGTCTTGCTCTGTCGCCCACACTTAAGTGCAGTGGTTCAATCATGGCTCACAGTAACCTTGACCTGGGCTCAGGTGATCCTCCAACCTCAGCCTCCAAAGCAGCTAGGGACTACAGGCATGTGCCACCACACCTGGCTAATTTATTTATTTATTTATTTTTGGTATTTTTTGTAGAGATGGGGTTTTGTCATGTTGCCTAGGCTGGTCTTGAACTCCTGGGTCTGGGAGAGTCACCTACTTGGCCTCCCAAAGTATTAGAATTACAGGTGTGAGCCACCATGCCTGTCGTGTTCTCCCTTTCTTGCCTTCTTTGAAATTAATAAAGTATATTTTTAGAAATAATCTCCTCCGATAGCCTATAATTTTATCTTTTTGAACACTTTATTTTATTTATTTACTTTTTATTTTAATTTTTTTTTTGAGACAGAGTTTCACTCTGTCACCCAGGCTGGAGTGCAGTGGTGCGATCTTGGTTCACTGCAAACTCCACTTCTGGGTTTAAGCAATTCTCCTGCCTTAGCCTCCTGAGTAGCTGGGATTATACGTGCACACTACGATGCCTGGCTAATTTTTTGTATTCTTAGTAGAGACAGGGTTTTATCATGTTAGTCAGGCTGGTCTTGAACTCCTGACCTCAGGTGATCTGCCTGCCTCAGACTCCCAAAGTGCTGGGATTACAGGCATGAGCCACCATGCCTGGCCTATTTTTGAACATTTTAGTGATTATTCTAGAATTACAATGTTCATCCTTAATATACTGGAGACAATCTTAAATGAGGAAGTTTACAAATTCCTGTACAGGATTCTTACAGCACCAAACTCCTTTACCCTCTGTTGCCTTTTGTGCTAGGGTTTTAATATATTATTGGTGCTATAAACACCAAATGATGTAATAGTTTTTGTTGTACAAAAATCAATAATGTTTCACATTTACTCACATATTAATCCTTTCCAGTGTTCTTCATGTCCTCCTGTCATACCATTCACACCATTCCTTCCATCTGAGATCCTTTTCTTTCAGTCCAAATAATTCTTTACTATTCCTTTTATCTCAGATCATGGCAATTATTTATATCAACTTTTGTTTGAGAATATCTTTATCTTATTTTCATTTTTGAATGATAGTTTCATTGGACAAAGAGCTTCAATTTGGCAGTTTTTTCTTTCAGCAATTTAAATATTTCATTCCATCAACATCTAGACTTCACAATTTCAGCTGAAAGGTCAGTAATTAGTCTTCTTATTGCTTCTTAGAAAGTAACTTTTATGGCTGTTTTTAAGATTTTCTCTTTAACTTGGGTTTGATGCAGCTTGATTATGATAGTTTTATTATTCCTTTGGGGTTTACTGGGCTTAACTCTGTGGATTGATGCCTTTTATCAATTTTTTTTTTTTAAAGAAAAAAAGACAGGGTTTCACCATGTTGGTCAGGTTGGTCTCGAACTCCTGACTTCAAGTGATCCGCCCGCCTTGGCCTCTCAAAGTGCTGGGATTACAGGTGTGAGCGACTGCGCCCGGCTGCTTTTTATCAGTTTTTAATAATGACTCATACATATTTCTTCAAATATTCCTTCTGACCCATTTTCTTTCTCTTCTTCTATTAAACCAATTTTTCATATGTTAGATCTGAAAATGTTTCACAAGTCTTTTTATACTCTACTCTTTTCTTTTTATATTTTTATTCTCTTTACCACTGTGGATATTTGATATTGAGCTTTGATATTATTTGATATTAGTTTACTAATTCTATTTTCTGTGTTCAAAGTCTTATTAAACATAGTCAATTAAGTCTTAATTTCAGAAATTTTACCTTCCAGTTCTAGTAATTTTGCTTTTAAAAATAGTTTCCATGTCTCCTTCTTTATCAATTTTCTTTCACATATTTATAGTAGTTATTTTGAAGTCTTTATCTGCTATATCCAATATCTGGATAATCTATGTGTCTGCTTCTATCATCTCCTTTTTTGCTTGATTATTAGTCTCATATTTTTGCCTCTTCTATGTCTAATGATATAGTATGATAGGCATTGTGTATAAAAGAATCACAAAGACAGAGAGTTGATGCTATTTTCCTTCAGAAAAGTTCTTCCTTTCTCTAGTAAGTAGCAACTGAGGGATTGATAAGTTTCCATCAGAAATTAAGCTGAGTTGTGAAGGGCTGCAGTTTTAGTTAGGCTAGGCCCACCTCTGGTTTCAATGATCTCATAGATGGCATTTGAAATGTGATTGTTTTAGGCCAATAAGCCTCTGGCCAGTGTAAGAAAAACAAGAGAACACAAAGCCAGGGATGGTGGATCATTCCTGTAATCCCAGAATTTTGGGAGGCAAACAACTCTATACTCACAAATTTGATAACCTTGATAAACAACTCTATACCCACAGATTTGATAACCTAGATAAATGGATCAACTCCTTGAAAGACACAGTCTGACAAAATTCACACAAGAATAAATACACAATCTGAATAGACCTATCTCTATTAAAGAAATTGAGTCAATAATAAGTTTCCAAAACAGGAAGCACCAGACCCAGATAGGTTTACTGGTGAATTCTACCAAATACTTAAGGAAGAAATTATACCAGTTCTCTACATTTTATTTCCAAAGATAGAGCAGATAGAATACTTCCTAACTCATTCTAAGAAGCCAAAATTAACCTAATATTAAAATCAAATGAAAACATTATAAGAAAAGAAAACAGGCCATTATTTCTCATCAACATGATGCAAAAATTATAACAAAATAAGAAATCAAAACCAACAAATAAAAAGAATTATATGCCACAACCAAGTGTGAAATGCTGCTTTAACCCAGGTGTGAAAGGCTGCTTCAAAATTTGAATATCAATCTATATAATCCATGATATTGATAGGCTAAAAAATAAAAATGACATGATCACATAATATAGAAAAAGTATTTGACAAAATCTAACACCTATTCATGATAAAAAGAAAATCTCAGTAGGCCAGGAATAGAAGGGAACTTCCTCAAATTGATAATGAATATCTACAAAAAATCTACAGCTAACATCATACAGAATGGTGAGAAACTAGAAGCTTTTCCACCAAGATCAGGAACAAGGCAAGAATGTCCTCTTTCATTTCCCAATTGTAATGGAAGTCTTGGGTAATGCTACAAGAGAAGAAAATAAAATAAAGGTATTCAGACTGGGAAGGAAGAAATAAGTTGTCTTTGTCTGAAGATGACATGATTGCCAATACAGAAAATACCAAAGAATTGACAAAAAAATCTCCTGGAACTAATAAGCAATTATAATAATGTAGCAGGATACAAGGTTAATAATAAAAAGTCAATTGCTTTCCTATATACCAGCAATGAAAAAATGACATTTGAAATTTAAAACAGAATACCATTTACATTAGCACCAAAACATAAAATATTCAGGTATAAACTGAAAAAAGATATATAAATCTATATAAGAAAAACCACAAGATTCTCATGAAAGGAATCAAAGAAGAATTAAATAGAGAGCTATCCCATGTTCATGGACAGGAAGACAATATCGTCAAGACAAGAATTCTTCCCAATTTGATCGATTGATTTAAGGCAGTCTCAATCCAAATCCCAAGATGTTACTGCATGAATATCAACAAACTAATTCTACAGTATATGTGGAAAAGCCAAAGACTCAGGATAGGCAAAACAATACTGAAGAAGAACAAAGTTGAAAGATGACACTACTTGACTTCAAGACAGTATGGTATTGGTGAAATAACAGACAAACAGACTGATGGAACAGAACAAGTAATTCAGAAATAAACACAGACATTTAATAACCATGAAATTGAGCAAAATTGTCAAAACTAATCAATCCACGACCCTGGAAATCAACCAAACACAAATAACAATTTGAGAAGCATTTATTCATAAAAACTACTAATGTTTGGGTAAGAACAGTGTGATTCTCTTGTGTACTTGACTGAGGTTTCTCCCATCCCTACTTCCAGCTGAATTTTTTGCAAGTCTATTACCAGAGTTAGACTCACTGTGAAAACAAGCAACTTCACTCTTCCAGAGAGAAGATTTGATTAAGACTGAGGATAAAAAGCCAACACTCAGTGGTGTTGTCAGTAAAAAGAGCAAACTTGTTAGAAAACAAATGGAAAAGCAGTTTCTGGAAGCCTAAGGATGTGGTCCTGCTTAGGGTAAGCAGCAGACAAGTGGGTAGCCAGAAATTTAAGAGATTTAAAGGAGTCTGAGCAGTGACAGTCTGCAGACCCTGTTTCCATGGCACCTCTCAGGATAAGACCAACTGGTTTGGAACTCCAACCAGCTACTGATAGTGGCATTATACCTCCCTGAGATAGAGCTCCCAGAGGGAGGGGCAGGCTGCCATCTTTGGTGTTGCACAGCCTTGGCTGTTGTTGCCTTCAGTACAGCCACCCTACAGAAAGTGGCCAGACTGCTTTTCTTTACATGAGTCCCTGGCCTTGCTTCTCCTCACCTGGCTGGACATCCTGACTGGGGTCACCAGCCACCCTTGCCAGTGTTTTCCAGCTGGCAGTGGTTCCAACCCTCCCTGGCAGGAGGAACAGGCTACCATCTTAGCTGTTTCACAATCTTAGCTCTTCTTGCCATTGGGCTCTAGAAAGTCCAAGGCAACTAGGGACTGGGGCACTTCCCCAGCACAGCACAGGAACTCTATGAAGCAGCAGCTAGACTGTCTTTCCACATGGGTCCTGGACCCTGTTTCTCTTCACTGGGCAAAATCTCCTGGCCAAGATTTACAATTACCCACTCCAGTGTGTTCAAGCTGGCAACAGATCCATACCTCCCTGGGATGGAGCTCCCAGAGGGAGGGGCAGGTTGCCATCTTTGCTGTTTTGTAGCCTTCACTGTCGGTATCTTCAGGTGCTGGAAAATCTGAGGTGACTAGGAACTGGAGCAGACCTCCAGCATACTGCAGCAGCCCTATGGAAAAGTGACCAGACTGTTTGTTACTTAAGTCCCTGTTCCCATATCTCCTCATTGGGCAGGTTCTCCCAGCCCAGGTCTCCAGCCTTCCTCCACTGGAGCTATTGAGCCAGTAGCAGCTCTGAAGCTCTCTGGGACAGACCTCTCAGTGGGAGGGGTGGGTTGCCATCTTTGCTCTCTTGCAGCCCTCACCCTTGTTGTCTCCAGGCTCTGGAGAGTCCATGGGGAGCAGGCGCTGGTCTGAACCCTGAGCACAGAGCACCCACCTAATGGAAAAGTGTCCATACTGTTCTCTACACCTGTCCTGGCTCTCACTTCTCTTCATTGGGCAGAGTTGCCAGACCCAGGACTCCAGGACAACCACTCTGCCCCTGCCTGACTGCTTCAATCAGAGACAGCCCAGCAGTTAAGAAAACACCTAAATGCAGAGATGAGAAAGAACCAACACAAGAAATCTGACAATTCAGATGGCCAGAGTGTCTTACATCCTCCAAATGATTGCACTAGTTCTCCAACAAGGATTCTTAACTAGGGTGAGTTGGCTGGAATAACAGAAATAAAATTCAGAATATTGATAAGAACAAAGATTATTGAGGTTAAGGAGAATGGCAAAACCCAATCCAAGAAAACTAAGAATCAAAATAAAATGATTCAGAAGCTGACAGATTAAATAGACAATATAAAAGAACTAAACTGATCTGATAGAGCTGAAAAAACTGCAAGATTTTCACAATGCAATCACAAGTATTAACAGCAAAACAGACCAAACTGAGGAAGCAATCTCAGAACTTGAAGACTGGCTTTCTGAAATAAGATAGTCAGATACAGATAAAGAAAAAATAATGAAAAGGAACAAACAAAACCTCTGAGAAATATGGAATTATATAAAGAGGCCAAGACTATAAATCACTGGCATCCCTGAAAGGGACTTGGGGAAAGCAAACAACTTGGAAACATATTTCAGGATATCTTCTGTGAAAACTTCTCCAACCTCGCTACAGAGGCAACAGTCAAATTCAGGAAATACAAAGGAGCTCAGCAAGATTCTCCATAAGAATATCATTATGAAGACATACAATCAGACTTACCAGGGTCAAAATGAAAGAAAGAATGTTAAAAGCAGCTAGAGAGAAAGGGACCCCCATCAGGCTAACAGCAGACCTCTCCGCAGAAACCCTACAAGCCTAAAGAGATTAGGGGCTTACATTCAACTTTCTTAATGAAGAAAATCTTCAACCAAGAATTTCATTTCCAGCCAAACTAGGCTTCCTCAGTGAAGAAGAAATAAGATCCTTTACAGATAAGCAAATGCTGATGGAGATCATTACCATCAGACCTGCCTTGCATGAGATCTTGAAAGAAGCACTAAATATGGAGAAGAAAGACCATTACCAGCCAATAACAAAACACACAGAGGCCAGTGACACTCTAAAGCAACTACACAGATAAGCCAGCATAAAAAAACAGATTAACAACAATGACAGAATCAAATCCACACATATCAATAATAATCTTGAATGGGTCTTCCTTCTTTATCCAGCTAGCCACTCCGAGCCCCATTTAAATGGCATAGAGTGGCAAGCCAGATAAAGAAGCAAGACCTAATGATATGCTGTCTTCACGAGACCAGTCTTATATGCAGTGACACCCATATGCTCAAAATAAAGGGATGGAGGGAAAATCTACCAAGCAAATGGAAAACAGAAAAAAGTATGGGTTGCTTTCCCAATTTCAGACAAACAGATTTTAAACCAACAAAGATTAAAAAAAGACAAGAGCATTACATAATGGTAAAAGGTTCACTTCAACAAGAAAACCTAACTCTCCTAAATATATATGGCCCCAACACAGGGACACCCAGATTCATAAAACAAGTTCTCAAGACATTTGCAAAGAGACTTGGACTCCCACACACTAATAGTGGGAGACTTCAACACTCACTGGCAGAACTAGACAGGTGATCAAGACAGAAAATTAACAAACATATTTAGGAACTAAAATTCAACACTGGACCAAATGGATCTGATAGACATCTACAGAACTCTCCACCCCAAAACAACAGACCATACATTCTTCTCATTGCCACATGGCACATATTGTAAAAGCCCAACCACACATTTGGTTATATAACAATCCTCAGCAAATATAAAAGAACTAAAATCATACTAAACACACACTTGGATAGCATTGAAATAAAAACAGAAATCAAGACTACAAAAAAACTCAAAACATGCAATTACATAGAAATTAAACAACCTGCTCCTGAATGGCTTTTGGGTAAATAATAAAATTAAGGAAGAAATCAATAAATTCTTTGAAACTAATGAGAACAAAGATACAACATGCCAGAATCTTGGGACCCAACTGGACACAGTGTTAAGTGGGAAATTTATAGCACTAAATTCCAAGTTAATATCAAAAGTTAGAATGATCTCAAATTAATAACCTAGCACCACAACTAAAAGAACTACAGAAGCAAGAGTAAATCAACTCCAAAGCTAGCAGAAGACAAGAAATAACCAAAATCAGGGCTGAATTGAAGGAGATTAAGACAAAAAATACCATGAAAAGTTCAACAAATCCAGGAGTTGGTTTTGTGAAAAACATTAATAGGGTAGGCAACTAGCTAATTAACAAAGAAGAAAAGATAGAAGATCCAAATAAACACAATCAGAAATGACAAACGGGATGTTACCATTGACCCCACATAAATACAAAGAACCGTTACAGAGTCCTGTGAACACCTCTATGCACACATGCACAGAAATTAGAAAACCTAGATAAGATAGATAAACTCCTGGACACAAGTACCTTCTCAAGACTGAACTAGGAATTAACTTATCTCGTGAACAGATCAATAATGAGCTTTGAAATTCAATCAGTAATAAATAGTCTATCAACCAAAAAAAGTCCAGGACCAGAAGGATTCACAGCTGCATTTTGCCTCTAAAAAAAGAAAGAAGAGCTAGTCCCATTCCTACTGAAACTATTCCAAAAAAATGAGCAGAGACTCCTCCCCAACTAATTCTATGAGGCCAGCATCATCCTGATACCAAAACCTGGCAGAGACACAACAAATAAAGAAAACTTCAGCCCCATATCCTTGATGAACATTGATGCAAAAATCCTCAACAAAATACTAGCAAACTGAATCCAGTAGCACATCAAAAAGCTAATCCACCATGATCAAGTAGGCTTTATCCCTGGGATGCAAGGTTGGTTCAGCATATGCAAATCAACAAATGTGATTCACCACATAAACAAAACTAAAGACAAAAACCACATGCTTAGCTCAATAGATGCAGAAAAGGCTTTCTATAAAATTCAACATTCTTTTATGTTAAAAACTCTCAATAAAGTTTGTATTGAAGGAACATACCTCAAAATAATAAGAGCCACCAATGACAAAACCACAGCCAACATCATACAGAATGGACAAAAGCAGGAAGAATTCCCCTTGAAAACTGGCACAGGACCAAAATGCCCTCTCTCACCACCCCTATTCAATATAGAATTGGAAGTCCTGGCCAGAGCAATCAGACAAGAGAAAGAAATAAAGGGCATTTGGGTAGTGTGAGGCTCCCAACTTTATTCTTTTTACTTAGGGCAAGGCTACAGTAACCAAAACAGCATGGTACTGGTTCCAAAACAGATATAAAGACCAGTGGAACAGAACAGAGGCCTCAAAAATAACACCACACATCTACAACTATCTGATCTTTGACAAAACTGACAAAAACAAGCAGGTTTCCATATTTAATAAATGGTGCCTGGAAAACTGGCTAGCCATATGCAGAAAACTAAAAGTGGGCCCCTTGCTTACACCTTATACAAAAATTTACTCAAGATGGATTAAAGACTTAGACGTTAATCCAAAACTATAAAAACCCTAGAAGAAAATCTAGGCAATATCATTCAGGACACAGGCATGGGCAAAGACTTCATGATTAAAACACTAAAAGCAATTGCAACAAAAGCCAAAATTCAAAATGGGATCTAGTTAAACTAAAGAGCTTCTGCTCAGCAAAAGAAACCACTATCAAGGTGAACAGGCAACCTACAGAATCAGAGAAAACTTTTGCAATCTATCCATCTGGCACAGGGCTAATATCTAGAATCTACAAGAAACGTAAACAAATTTACAAGAAGAAAGCAACTCCATCAAAAAGTGGGAAAAGGATTAAACAGACAGTTCTCAAAAGAAGACATTTATGTGGCTAACATATGAAAAAAAGCTCATCATCACTGGTCATTGGAGAAATGCAAATCAAAACCACAATGAGATACCATCTCATGCCAGTTAGAATGGTGATTATTAAAAAGTCAGGAAACAACAGATGCTGGTGGGGATGTGGAGAAATAGGAACACTTTTATACCATTGGTGAGAGTGTAAATTAGTTCATGGAAGACAGTGTGGCAATTCCTCAAGGATCTAGAACCAGAAATACCATTAGACCCAGCAATCTCATTACTTGGTACATACTCAAAAATTATAAATAATTCTACTATAAAGACACATGCACATGTAAGTTTACTGCAGCACTGTTTACAATAGCAAAGCCTTGGAACCAACCCAAATGCCCATCAATGACAGACAAAGAAAATGTGGCACATATATACCATGGAATACTATGTAGCCATAAAAAAGAATGAGGTCATGTCCTTTGCAGGGACATGGATTAGCTAGAAACCATCATCCTCAGCAAACTAACACAGAAACAGAGAACAAAATACTGTATGTTTTCACTCATAAGTGGGAGCTGAACAATGAGAACACATGGAAACAGGGAGGGGAACATCACACACCAGGGCCTGTTGGTGGGTGTGGGGAATGGCGATGGAGAGTATTAGGACAATACCTAATGCATGCAGGGCTTAAAACCTAGATGACAGGTTGATAGGTGCAGCAAACCACTACGGCACATGTATACCTACGTAACAAACCTGCACGTTCAGCACATGTATCCCAGAACTTAAAGTAAAATCAAAAAAAAAAAAAAAAAAAAAGAAAGAAAGGGATTAAAATAGGAAGAGAGGAAGTCAAACTATTCCTGTTTACAAATTACATGATTCTTTATCTAGAAAACCCTATCATCTCAGCCCGAAAGCTCTTTAAGCTGATAAACAACTTCAGCAAAATCTCAGGATACAAAATCAATGTACAAAAATCACTAGAATTCCTGTACACCAATAACAGCCAAGCCGCAAGCCAAATCAGGAAAGCAACCCCATTCACAGTTGACACAAAAAGAATAAAACACCTAGGAATACAGCTAACCAGGGAGTGTAAGATCTCTACAATGGGAATTACAAAACGAGGCTCAAAATAACACAGAGATAACACAAACAAATGGAAAAACGTTCCATGCTCATGGATAGGAAGAATCAGTCTCATTAAAATGGCCATACTGCCCAAACCAATATTGATTCAAAGCTATCTCTATCAAACTACCAATGATATTTTTTGCAGAACTAGAAAAAAGTTATTTCACATTAATAATTCATTTGAAACCAAAAAAGAACCTGAAAAGGTAAGGCAATCACAAGCAAGAAGGACAAAGCTAGAGGTGTCATGTTACTTGACTTAAACTATACTATGGGGCTATAATAATGAAAAAAGCATGGTTCTGGTACAAAAACATACACATAGAGCCAATGGAACAGAACAGAGAGCCTAGAAACAAGGCTACACACCTACACATCTGATCTGTGAAAAACCTGACAAAAATAAGCAATAGGGAAAGGATGCCTTCTTCAATCAGTAGTGTTAAAATAACTGGCTAGCCATATGCAGAAGACTGAAACTGGACCCCTTGCTTCCACCATATATAAAAATATAAAAATCAACTCGAGGTGGATTAAAGACTTAAATGTAAAGCCCAAAGCTATAAAAACCCTGGAAAACAACTTGAGCAATACCACTCAAGACACAGGCATGGGGCAGCACTTTGGGAGGGCAAGGTGCATGGATTACCTGAAGTCAGGAGTTTGAGACCAACCTGGCCAACATGATGAAATCCTGTCTCTACTAAAAATACAAAAATTAGAGGGGCATGGTGGCAAGGCCTTTAGTCAGCTACTTAGGAGGCCAAGGCAGGAGAACTGCTTGAACCCAGGAGGAGGAGGTTGCAGTGAGCCGAGATCACGCCACCACACTCCAGCCTGGGCAACAAAGTGAGACTCTGTCTCAAAAAAAAAAAAAAAAAAAAAAAGACATAGGCATGGAAAGATTTCATGATGAAGTCACCAAAAGCAATCATAACAAAAGCACAGATTGACAAATGGGATCTAATTCAATTTAAATTAAATTTGTTTCTGCACAGCAAAAGAAACTATCAATAGAGTAAACAGAGAACCTACAGAATGGGAGAAAAACTTTGCAAACTGTACATCAGACAAAAGTCTGATATCCAGCATCTATAAGGAATTTAAACAAATTTACAAACAACCTCATTAAAAAGTGGACAAAGGACATGAACAGACACTTCTCAAAAGAAGACATACATGCAGCCAACAAGCATATGAAAAAAAGCTCAACATCACTGATCATTAGAGAAATACAAATCAAAACCACAAGGAGATACCATCTCACACCAGTCAGAATAACTATTATTAAAAAGTTAAAAAAATAACAGATGCAGGTGAGGTTGCGGAGAAAAGGGAATGCTTATATACTGTTGGTGGAAGTGTAAAGTAGTTCAACCATTGTGGAAGGCAGTGTAATGATTCCTCAAAGAGCTAAAAACAACTACCACTTGACCCAACAATCTTATTACTAGGTATATACCTAAAGGAATATAAATCATTCTACCATAATGACACATGCACACTGTGTTCATGGCAGCACTATTTACAATGACAAAGACATGGAACCAACCAAAATGGCCATTAATGGCAGATTGGATAAAGAAAATGTGGTACATATCATCATCAAATACTGTGTAGCCATAAAAATGAACAAGATCATGTCTTTTGCAGAATCATGAGTGGAGGTAGAGGCCATTATTCTTAGTAAACTGATGCAGGAACAGAAAACCAAACACCATATGTTCTTACTTTTAAGTGGGAGCTAAATGATGAGTACACATGGACACAAAGAGGGCAACAGACACTGGGACCTAGCTGAGGGTAGAGGGTGGGAAGAGGGAGAGGATCAGAAAATATAACTATTGGTACTAGGCTTAGTAGCTGGGTCATGAAATAATCTGTGAGATAAGTTTACCTATATAACAAACCTGCACATGTACCCCTGAATCTAAAATAAAAGTTTAAAAAACCCACAGAATTATTATACAAAGACAGATAAATAAAAACCATCAAACCTGAAGAACTGAGAGAGAAAAAACTTAAAGAAAAATGAACAAAGTACAGAGACTTGTGCTACAACATCAAGTGTATCAATGTATACACATAAAGAGTTCCATAAAGACAGAGGAGATACAAGGAAACAGAAAAAAATTTTTTAACATAATCCTGGAAAATGTCCTAGATTTGATTTAAAAATGGATTAGTCAACAGATAAAAGAACCTCAACAAACCTCGCATAGTTTAAATACAAAGAAATCCTCACCTAGTCACACCTTTATCAAATAGTTGAAATAAAAAGACAGAAAATTGGAAAGTAGGAAGTGAAAATGACTCATAGCATGCAGGAGATTATCAACACTAATACTGACTAATTTCTCAGTAGAAACAATGGAGACCAGAAAGAAGTTCCATGACATTCTGCATGCTGAGACAAATGCTGTCCACCGAGAATTTTATATCCAGAAAATTATCTAAAACTGAAGGTGAAATAAAGACATCCCTAGATAAACAAAGATAATTCATTGCTAGCAGACTCACTTTAGAAAAAATTCTAAGAAAACCTTTCAAGTAGAAAGGAAATTTCCCCCAGACAGCTGCTAAAATTCACAGAAAGAAACAAAAAATTCCAGAAATATTAAATATTTTGGTGTAATAGACTGCATGCATATATATACATATATATATATGTAGTTTCTGTTTTTATTCCTTTAAGAATGAGACTATTTTGTATGTAAAACTGTATATAAAAGCAATAAATAAAAACAATAAATATAAGCAATAAAATAAAACTATATATATAAAGCAATAGTCGTAACACTGTATTGTTGAATTTATAACATATATAGATAGCAATCTATCAAGAAGACAAAAATTTTATATATATATCCCCCTATATATATATACTCCCATAATAATAGAATTCTAAAATAAAAACAAAAACTGACAGAATTAAAGGGAGAAACAGATAATTCAACAATAATATTTGGAAACTTCAATATCCTACATTTGACAATGGATAGAACTAAACAGAAGATTGTTATAAGAAGGAAAGAGGAATTTAACAACATTTTATTTATTTATTTATTTATTTAGAGATGGAGTCTTGCTCTGTCACCTAGGCTGAAGTGCAGTGGTGCAATCTTGGCTCACTGCAACCTCCATTTCTCAGTTTCAAGTGATTCTCCTGCCTCAGCCTCATGAGTAGCTGAGACTACAGGTGCACACCACCACATGTGGCAAATTTTTGTATTTTTAGTAGTAGAGATGGGGTTTTACCATGTTGCCCAGGCTGGTCTTGAACACTTGGCCTCAGGTGATCCGCCTGCCTCTGCCCCCCAAAGTGCTGTGGGTGTAAGCCACTGCACCTGGCCTGTACATTATAAACTAACTAGATTTATCTGACATCTATCCAACACTCCACAGGGTAATAGCAAAATACATTCTTAACAACACATGAAACATATGTTAGGCCATAAAATAACTCAATATGTTTAAAAGGATGAAAAGCATATTGAACAAATTCTCCACTCACAATGGAATATAATTAGGAATCAACAATAGACAGAAATTTGAAAAATTCACATATATGTGGAAATCAAATAACACATGTCTAAATAAGCAACAGATCAAAAAAGAAATCACAAGGTGAATAGAAAAATACTTTTACATGAATGAAAAGAAAACTACAACTTAGGAGGAGCAGCTAACGCACTAATTAGCACTGTATAGCTACAAATGTCTATATTGAACAAGAAGAACTCAATTACCTAACCTTCTGCCTCAAGAAGCTAGAAAAGAACTAAGCCCAGATCAAGAAGACGGAAGGAAGTAATAAAGGTTAGAGTGAAAATTGATGAAATAGAGAAAAAAATCACAGAAAACCCAAGGAAACCAAATATTCATTCTTGGAAATAATAAACCTTTAGTTAGGATGACTAAAAAAAAAAACCCTCAAAGAATTTAAATTACTAAAATCAGAAATGAAAGAGAGACATCAATGCTAACCTTACAGAAATTAAAAGGATTATAGGGAAATACAATGGACAACTGCACACCAAAAATTAGATAAAATAGGCAAATTTTAGAAAGATATAAATTACCAAAACTGACTCAAGAAGAAATAGAATATCTAAATTGCACGAGATTAAAAGAGATTAGATTAAAAATTTAACAACTTCCCACTAAGAAAAATTCAGGTCCAGATGGTTTCACTAGTGAATTCTGCCAAATGTTTTAAAAGAATTAACACCAGTACTTCACAGATTTTTTCTAAAAAGAAGAGGAGGAGGGAAAATATCTTGTGTCATTCTGTAAGGTCACTATTTCCCTGACGCCAAAATCAGAAAAATGCATTATAGAAAAAAAACTATCGAGCAGTATCTCTTATGAATATAGACGTAAAAATATTCAACAAATAACTAACAAACTGAAACCAGCAACATATAAAAAGGATATATCATGATTAAGTGGGATTTATCCCAGGGTGAAACAACTAAGGTAATACATCATATTACTAGAGTAAAGGAAAAAACCATACTATTATCTCAATGTGGAAAAAAATTTGAGAAATCCAACACTCTTTCATGTTAAAAACAACAACAAGAACAACACTATTAAAAACTAAGAACAGAAGAAAACTTCTGTAACTTGATAAATGAAATCTCTAAAAACACTCACAGCAATTATGATGTTTAATGGTGAACGACTGGAAGATTTTCTCCTAATATCTGGAACAAGACAAAGATTGTCAATTCTCACAACTTCTGTTCAGTACTGTGGAGGTTCTAGCTAGCGCAATAAAGTAAGAAAAAATTTAAAAGCCATTGACATTGAAAATGAAGTAAAACTATATCTGCACAAAAAATGATCTTGTGTTTAGAAAAATTCTTGTGTTTCAACATATTGAGTTGATACTTAAAAAGGAAAAAAAAAAAGAGAAAATTCTAAGGAATCCACACACAAAACAATTTAAAGGTAGTAGGTCTAGCAGTTTACAGAATACAAAGTCAATATACAAAACTCAACTGTGTATCTATACACTAGCAGTGAACAATAAAAAATGAAATTAAGAAAACTATTCCACTTTTAATAGTATAAGAAGAAATAAAATACTTACGAATACATTTAACAAAAGATGTGCAAAAGTCATACCCTGACAACTACCAAATACTGTTGAAAGAAATTAGAGAATACCTAATTAAATGAAATGACTTTTTTTTGTTGTTCATAAACTGGAAGGTTTGACATTGTTAACATGGCAATACGCCTAAAATCAATCCACAGATTCAAACAATTCCTGTCAAAATGTCATTTAGTTTGTTGTTTATTTTGTGTTGTTTTCAGAAATTGACAACTGGATCCTAAAATTCATGTTGAATGCAAGGGACTCAGAAGAAACAAAATAATCTTGAAAAAGAGTGAAGTTGTAGGCCTCATATTCCTTGGTTTCCAAATTTACTAAAAAGCTACAACGATCAAGACAGTGTAGTGGTATGGCGTAAGGCCAGACATATAGATCAATGGAATAAAATCGAGAGTCTAGAATTAAGTCATCATATATATGGTCAACTGATTTTTAACAAGGGTGCCAAGACCATTCAATGTGGAAGATAATTTTCTGTATTTTCAACAGCAGTGTATTTTCAACAACAGTCCTGGGACAACTAGATATGCCCAAGAACAAAATTGGACCTCTGCCTTACACCATACACAAAAATTAACTAAAAATAGATCAAAGACCAAATGTAAGACATAAAACTAGAAAGTTCTTTACAGAACACAAAGGCATAATCTTCAAGACCCAAACAGAAACTTGGATACAAACATTTACAGAAGCCCTGTTCATAACAGTCACAAATGGAAAACAACTAAAATATCCATCAGTTAATGAATAGAGAAACAAAATGGAGTATATCTATAAAATAAATATTTTTCAGCCATAAAAAGGAAGGAAGCACTGATGCTGTAACATGAATGAACCTTGAAAACATTATGCTAAGAAGCTGGATATAAAGGTCACATGTTGTATGATTCCAATTATACGAAATGTCCAGACAAGGCAAGTTTATAGAGATGGAAAGCAGACCAGGAGCCAGGAGGTGCGGGGAATGGGAAATGACTGCTAATGGGTACAGCATTTCTTTGGGGGCAATGAAATGTTTTGAAATTACATAACTGAACAACTTGGTGAATATGCTAAAACTACTAAACTGCACATTTTTAAAAGGGTATGTTTTATGGCATATAAATTATATGTTAATTAAAAAGAAATATGGAAGAAAAAAGTTGGAATAAGATTCCTCCTCAGTGTGGCTGCAGTGCTGCATCTCGACATGAAGCTTGATGAACAGGGTGAGCCAGAGTCAAGCTTCATTTGCCATCTTGGCAAGGAACTCTTGTCAGGGGCACATATCCATACAGATCAATGAAACAGAATTGAGAGTCTAGAATTGGCAGCTTTACATGGCCACTTGGATTGTTCCTTAGCCCAGCCTCTAGGCCAGCCTGTCCTCTGTCTCTGCCTCTGATCACAGCTCAACTCCTTAGCTCAGGCCATGATTCCTCTCTGGAACTCCTTGGCAACCTGAATTTACTGCTGTCCCTTTCCTGGTGCTCCTGCTATACATCTCTCAGAATGTTCCCTGCTAGTCTGCCCAAGTGCATAACTTGAATTGGTTTCTGCAGTCTTCACATTTCCACCAAACACAGGCATGACTGTATTTGCAGGTTTTTTTACTTACTTAGAATTCAGTTCCTCAGAGTTCTGCTTGTCGCATATCTCTGCCTTCTACGGCAGCTCTAGATTTTCTCTTTCTTGTCTTACCACCCATTAGTCAGTGGCTGACTCACATGACTAGCATGATCCTCACTTTTATTTTTTTCAAGCACACATGAAACATTTTATGCTTATAGCAAAATAAAAACAAAAACCAAAGACATAATACCTAATCTACGAATAGCTGGAAAAAAAAAAAGATTGTGAATAATAGTGCACAAAAAGTCACCAAACAGGCCAGGTGTGGTGGCTCACACCTGTAATCCCAGCACTTTGGGAGGCAAAGAGGGTGGATTACCTGAGGTCAGGAGTTAGAGACCAGCCTGGCCAACATGGTGAAACCTGTCTTTACAAAAAACTAGCTGGGCGTGGTGGCGCGTGCCTGTAATCCTAACTACCTGGGAGGCCAAGGCTCAGGAGAATCACTTGAACCCAGGAGGCAGAAGATAGAGTGAGCTGAGATTACACCACTGCACTCCAGCCTGGGTGACAAAGCAAGACTGAATCTCAAAAAAAAAGTGGATGGTTGTTACGATGACTGAATAGGAACAGCTCTAGTCTGCAGCTGCCAGTGAGCTCAATGCAGAAGGCAGATTTCTGCATTTCTAACTGAGGTAACTGGCTCACCTCATTGGGACTGGTTAGACAGTTGGTGCAGCCCAGGGAGGGTGAGTCAAGCAGGGTGGGGCATTGCCTCATCCGGGAAGTGCATGGGTCAAGGAACTCCCTCCCCTAGCCAAGGGAAGCCATGATGGACTGTGCTGTAAGAAACAGTGCACTCTGGCTCAGATACTATGCTTTTCCCATGGTCTTTGCAACCAGCAGACCAGGAGATTCCTTCAGGTGCCTATACCACCAGTGCCCTGGGTTTCAAGCACAAAACTGGGCAGCTGTTTGGGCAGACACCCAGCTAGCTGTAGGAGTTTTTTCACACCCCAGTGGTGAATGGAACTCCAATGAGATAGAACTGTTCGCTCCCCTGGAAGGGGGCTGAAGTCAGGGAGCCCAGTGGTCTAGCTCAGCAGATCCCACCCCTACAGAGCCCAGCAAGCTAAGATCCACTGGCTTAAAATTCTCGCTGCCAGCACAGCAGTCTGAAGTTGACCTGGGACGCTTGAGCTTGGTGGTGGAAGGGGCATCCCCCTTTAATGAGGCTATCAAGCTTGGTTGGGGGAGGAGCATCCATCATTACTGAGGCTTGAGTAGATAGTTAAGCATTGGGGAAGTTCGAACTTGGCAGAGCCCACTGCAGCTTAGCAAAGCCAGTGTAGCCAGATTGCCTCTCTAGATTCCTCCTCTCTGGGCAGAATGACTCTGGAAGAAAGGTAGCAGTTGCAGTCAGGGGCTTATAGATACCCATCTCCCTGGGACAGAGCACCTGGGGGAAGGGGCAGCTGCGTGTGCAGCTTCAACAGACTTCAATATTTCTTCCTGCCAGCTCTAAAGAAAAGCAGTGGATCTCCCAGCACAGTGCTCAAGCTCTGCTAAAAGACAGACTGACTCCTCAAGTAGGTCCCTGACCCCCTTGCCTCCTGCCTGGGAGACACCTCCAAGCAGGGGTCAACAGACACCTCATAGAGGAGAGCTCTGGCTAGCATCTGGTGGGTGCCCCTCTGGGACAAAGCTTCCAAAGAAAGGAACAGGCAGAAATCTTTGCTGTTCTACAGCCTCCACTGGTGATACCCAGGCAAACAAGATCTGGAGTGGACCTCCAGCAAAATTCGGCAGACCTAAGCAGAGGTGCCTGACTGTTTGAAGGAAAACTAACAAACAGAAAGGAATAGCATAAACATCAACAAAAAGTGTGTCCACACTGAAACCCCATCCAAAGGTCACCAGCATCAAAGACCAAAGGTAGATAAATCCATAAAGATAAGGGAAAAATCAGCACTAATAGGCTGAAAATTCCAAAAACCAGAATGCCTCTTCTCCTCCAAAGGATCACAACTCCTTGCCAGTAAGGGAACAAAACCGGATGGAGAATGAGTTTGATGAATTGAAGGAAGTAGGCTTTAGAAGGTGGGTAATAATAAATTCCTCTGAGCTAAAGGAGCACACTGTAACCCAATGCAAGGAAGCTAAGAATCTTGAAAAAAGGTTACAGGAATTGTAACTAGAATAACCAGTTTAGAGAAGAACATAAGTGACCAGATGGAGCTGAAAAACACAACACAAGAACTTCATGAAGCATACACAAGGATCAATAGCCAAATCAATCAAGCAGAAGAAAGGATATCAGAGATTGAAGATCAACTTAATGAAATAAAGCATGAAGAAAAGATTAGAGAAAAAAGGATGAAAAGGAAGAAACAAAGCCTCCAAGAACTATGGAACTATGTGAAAAGACCAAACCTACAATTAATGCGTGTACCTGAAAGTGACGGGGAGAATGGAACCAAGTTGGAAATCACTCCTCGAGATATCCAGGAGAACTTCCCTAACCAAGCAAGACAGGCCAACATTCACATTCAGGAAACACAGAGAACACCGCTCCTGAAGAAGAACAACCCCAAGATACATAGTTATCAGATTCACCAAGTTTGAAATAGAGGAAAAAATGTTAAGGGCAGCCAGAGACAAAGATCGGGTTACCCACAAAGGGAAGCCCATCAGACAAACAGCAGATCTCTCTGCAGAAATCCTACAAGCCAGAAGACAGTAGGGGGCAATATTCAACATTGTTAAAGAAAAGAAGTTTCAACCCAGAATATTCAACATTGTTAAAGAAAAGAAATTTCAACCCAGAATTTCAATCCAGCCAAACTAAGTTTCAGAAGTGAAAGAGAAATAAAATCCTTTATAGACAAGCAACTGCTAAAGGATTTTGTCACCACCAGGGCTACCTTATAAGATCTCCTGAAGGAAGCACTAAATATGGAAAGGAAAAACCAGTACCAGCCACTGCAAAAACACGCCAAATTGTTAAAGACCATCGACGCTATGAAGAAACTGCATAAACTAATGGGCAAAACAACCAGCTAGCATCATAACAACAGGATCAAATTCACACATAACAATATTAACTTTAAATGTAAATGAGCTAAAAGCCCCAATTAAAAAACACAGACTGGTAAATTGGATAGAGTCAAGACCCATCAGTGTGCCATATTCAGGAGATGCATCGCATGTGCAAAGACACACATAGGCTCAAAATAAAGGGATGGAGAAATATTTTCTGTATCATATGATGTTTTGACACATTGAGAGGCCCACATGTATCAACAGTGGATTCCTTTTTATTTTTCTCTGTGTAACACTCCATGTTATGTATGTACTATGTATTATTTCA
Organism: Cacajao melanocephalus; assembly: GCA_963573385.1. NCBI lineage: Eukaryota > Metazoa > Chordata > Mammalia > Primates > Pitheciidae > Cacajao > Cacajao melanocephalus. The sequence continues at coordinate 26,839 of CAUYLG010064888.1, read as the reverse complement.
TCATTCACTTGCTGAAGAAAGCTTCTGACTATTGTAAATATAACTGCTCTGAGCATCTGTGTATAATTTTCTTGTGCAAGCATAAGTTTTTATTACCCTGGGATAAATGCCAAAGAGTGCAATTGCTGAGTCATATGATAACTGTATGTTTCATTATAGAAACTATACAACTTTGTTGAAGAGTGGCTATACAACTTTATATTCCCACCAGCAATGTATGAGTGATCCAATGTCTCCACATTCCTGCCAGCATTTGGTGTTGCCACGGCTTATGACTTTAGTCATTCTGTTAATATAGTCAGTCTCCTTGTGGTTTTAGTTTACATTTTCTCTGATGTTATTTCTCATGCTTACTTAACATCTATATGTCCTCTTTGGTGAAATGTCTGCTCATGTCTCTTGAATATTTTCTAATTGAATTGTGTTTGTTTTTTACTATTGATTTTTAAAAGTTCTTTATATATTGTAGACACAAATCCTTTGTCAGACAGATTGTTTACAAATATTTCACACAGTGTATAGCTTGTTTTTAAAACCTGTACACATAGGCTTTCGTAAAGGAAAATTATTTAATTATTCCAGGTATGCAAGGAATAATTACATCCTTTTACAGTAGATTACATTGATTTTTTTGAATCATACCTGGAATAATTCAAAATTTAATTTATTTAATTTTAATTTATTTAAATTTTGAATCATTCCAGGTATGATTCAAAAATCAATCAGTGTAATCTACTGTATCAATAAGCTAAAAGAGAAAAATCATATGAGCATACCAATTGATGTGGAAAAATTATTTGACAAAATCCAACGCTCATTCAAGATAAAATCTTTTAGAATACTAGAAACAGAAGGTAATTCCCTCAACCTGATAAAGAACATATAGAAAATCCGACAGATGACATCATTCTGTATTTTGTTTTTGAGACAGGGTCTTGCCGTGTCATGCTGGCTGGAGTGCAGTGGTGTGATCACAGCTCACAGTAGCCTCAACCTCCTGGGCTCAAGTGATCCTCCCACTTTAGCCTCCGTAGTAGCCAGGACTACAGGTGTACACCACTATGCCTGGCTGATTTAAAAATTCTTTTTTGTAGACACTGGTCTCACTATGTTGTCCAGGCTGGTCTTGACCTCCTGAGTTCAAGGGATCCTCCCTCCTTGGTGTCTCAAAGTGCTGGGATTACAGGTGTGAGCCACCACACCTGGCCTTCATTCTTAATGGTAAAAGATTAAGTGCTTTCCTGAATATAAATTCTGCAAAGGAAACTTTGGGGGTGGGGGGAGTTTACACTTTCAGAAACCAAGCAAGGATGACCACTCTTATTTAACATTGTATTGGAAGTCCTAGCTTGTCATGACGAACACTTCTTTCTTTTTTTATGCTATGAATGGGTATATTTATTTGGAATGAGATTAGAAATAAAAGTAAATGATATATGTTTTTTAAGGAGGCAAACTGCATGTAATGAATACCCTAAAATGTAGTTTGCACATGGTGGCAGTCATTTCAAACTCTCTTTTCTCATGGTTTCTTCCCTACTATAGAACATATATATGTATATGTAGTTGCTTTTCCAAAACACTGTGCAGGTAGGGGTGGCAATGAAGCTAGGCTTTAGGCAATGATAAAGAAAAGAAAACATGTGGGAGGGCTTCTGGGAAATATACTTTTTTTTTTCCTGATGTAACCCTGGCTGTCCCCAAGCTTTCTATGAGGATATGATGCTTAGAACTGTTGCGGTCATCTTGTGATCATGAGATGATGAGGATAACTCTGTAAGTCTCGTGCCCTGACACTATAGCTCTGTTGAGTCACCTATGTCTCTGAGATCTCCTAGTTCTAAACTTCTTATTAAGTAAATAGTGAATAACCTTAAGGTTCACACTGATGATGGGTGGATTTTCCGTCACTTGCAGCCAAAAGCATTCCTACTGTTAAACTCACTAACTGAGGTTCAGTAGCATGTTGTACCGTTTCCCTGGTTCCTTCATTATGCAGACTCCTTGTTCCAGAGCAACAAAACCTCCTGTCTCATTTTTTTTTTTTTTTGCTCATTTCTCTCACCATGAATGAGTTGGATATTTTCCAACATTTTATTTGAAGGTCATCATTGATCACTTTGAAAGAGTGCAATGACAAGTAGAATAACTAAATGAATGGGTTGCTATTGCAAAAATTTGCCCAGTACATCAATATAACAGAAGAATTCTCAATAAATCATCATAGAAGGGAAATACTAAGAATTTTGCAATACTGCCTAGTGCAAAAGTATAGTATGATAGTGTAAATTCCCCCCACTCAAAGTTTCCTTTGCAGAATGTACATTAATAAGCAAGGACCAGAAACTAGATTTAAAATAATAATCTCATTAAACATTTATACCACAGCAGTAAAATTTTGCAAACAAATGCAATTTTGCAAACCACTCCTAACTTATCTAGAAGGAAATTTAAAAAATAACAATCTGAAAGCCCAGGAAGCTGCTGAAGCAGCACTGAAATTTCTTCTCAGCAAGACGCAACCTCAATCCACAAAATAAGAGTTTCACTACTTAAAGTTTGAAGTTTCAGAGGAGAGATTTTGTATTAGGAAAAAAATAAGCAGAGAAAGGACAAGAATATTGGATTATTGTGGGGGACATGCTCTAGGACGAACCACTCTAAATTATGTAGCACATACCCATAGGAGCTCAAAAGGAATAGAACAAGAGCACTAAGACTGAATCAATATGCTTCCTAGAATATGAATGTCTCTCCACTCTTAGTTAACAATCATTTAACTATTTTTTTTTTAATGTATAGGATGTCATCTGTGTTACAGTGAGTCTGGAAGTTTCAAGGACCAGAAAGGTATTCTTTCTTTCATAATAATGGCTATAGCCAAGTCCCCTACAAAAAACTCATGTGAGATGAGTCTGAAAAGATGCTTATAATGACTGTTTTTGTTTGTTTACTTTAAAGTTCTGGGATACATGTGCAGAACATGCAGGTTTGTTACATAGGTATACGTGTGCCATGCAGATTTGCTGCACCTATTGAACTGTCATCTAAGTTCCCTCCCCTTTCCTCCCACCCCGCAACAGGCCCCAGTATGTGTTGTTCCCCTCCCTGTGTCCATGTGTTCTCATCGTTCAATTCCCACTTATAAGTGAGAACATGTGGCATTTGGTTTTCTGTTCCTGTGTGTTTGCTGAGGATGATGGCTTCCAGCTTCATCCTTGTCCCTGCAAAAGACATGATCTCATTCTGTTTTATGGCGCATAGTATACCATGGTGTATATATGCCACATTTTCTTTATCCAGTCTATCACTGATGGACATTTGGGTTGGTTCCATCTTTGCTATTATGAATAGTGCTGCTGCAATAAACATACATGTGCGTGTGTTTTTATAGTAGAATGATTTCTAATCCTTTGGGTATATATCCAGTTTTTGGATTTTTGGATCATATTGTATTTCTGGTTAATGACTCTGCTTTTGTCCACTGACACTTCAAGAATGCTTTGACATCGGTTGACTGGAATGTAGGCAGAGGAGTACTGTATAAGTCTGCTGATATCAACAATATAGTTAGGGTCACTTCTTGATTCAACTTCTGTGATCTGAGCATAGATTTACTCTTGTGGTATAAAATAAAAATAGAGCTCTGCTCCAAATATATTCTTATTTTTCCTTTAATGTATTCTAACTTTAGGTGAAGATGGTTTTAAAAAGTCTTGAAGATTACCAACACTGATCTAAATGTATTCAGAAAAACTCACATCTGATGTTAAACTTGAAGTGAAAAGAAGTTTGACCACTCTGGCACATGTTTTAACCAATCTCCTTCAACTATATGTGTCAGTACCTCCATAGAATACAGCAGTCTTTCAAGCCTGTTTGTTCGCTTGAAGATGAAAAATGTGTAGGACTAGGCTAAATTAGAGTTAATGTAGTAACTTGTTATGCCCAAGGTAAATGACATCCAGGTGTCATGATGGCTGGTATATTTTTGCATGTGTATTTTGAGCCATTTCAGAAGGTATCCTTGGAATGCTTCTCTAACACCAACATGGTTATTAACCAAGTCTTCTTAAGCAATTCCCATTAAAATATGAGTAAATTGGGAAAGGTGTGCATGTTCAACATTCCTTTGAGAACTTTCTAATCTGAGCTACCACATGTAGCTAATAGCAGTGCCCTCACTGATACCACCATGAGCATCCATCGCTCCATCCTGTTGATTTTAAGTGGTGGACTCTACAGAAGTATATACTGGCCCAGTCGGTGTGTGGGTACATATGGAAATGTACAGGAGGAGGAGAGAGGGTTGTTATGTAAGGTTTTTGCAGAGAGTTTGACTCGTAAAGACACATATCAAAAAGTCATATGTGTGGAAAAAAAAAGAACATGTTGAGTCAACTTCTTCTCTCTTTGAACATACTTTCAAAAAAATTATAGTTTTACCATATTTGTGGAAAGGATTCTTCCTTCTTATTTTTAACCTCCATTAGTTATAGACCCACCATCAGGTCCTTAAAGAAATTCTCCTCATTCCTTCTTTTGCAACTGTCAGATAAAATGAAGTGAAAATTACTTGTAACTCATATACAAACCAAAGAGCAGAGAAAAACATTCCACACTAAAAAGAATGAGTGATACTAACAATTTCATATATTTATTAACATATACCAAGTGACAGATACTGGATTATGTGTTTCACATAGATTATTTTATTTAATCCTCACAACAGACTTATGAGGAAGGGCTGCTAATACTTGACTTTACCAGGGATAAACTTAGGTTCAGATTGGGTAACTTGACTACCTTCTCAAAGCCTCTCAGTAGCAGAATCTGATTTTAGATATAGGTTTGCCTAGCTTCAGAGCACCAGGACACTTCACTACCTACTGACACTTTCTAACAACCACCTGCTGTCTGTACCAGAAAGCTGGGGCCAGAGTAAACAAAGGATCTAAAGCTTTTGAACCGGAAAAGGCCAGTGCTTAGGCGGGAACAGCTCTAACCTTCCCCCATGTGTCCACTCTACAAAGCTGGACCTGGGCTCAGAATTCAATGCAGAGAGAGGATACTATATGTTTAATGTTTTGTTTTGTTTAGTCTTTGGCTGCTTCCCACAAAATAAAAACAAGAAAGTCTGATATTGTATTTCTGACATCTAGTTCCTACTTTTCTGTTTCCTGAAATGGACACATACAACCTAATGCCACAGTGATTAGTACGTGATTAGTCAGAAACACAAATATTGAAAGTCTCTAAAATCAGCTTTGCCTTCTCTCTTGGCTTTGGGATGTGAATCTAGTCTGGTTAAGCTGCAGCAACAGGCAGGGAAAAGTGTCCTGGCTTTGCTACTTATCAGCCTTAATACTTCAGATGCCATTTGAGTTCTCTGAGCTCAGGTTTGTCACCAGGAAAAGGGAGATACTGCTTACCACACATATGTAAATAGCCAGCAATTATGGTGTTCAGTAAATAGCAGCTGGTGTCCATTCAGCAAAGAGTGAAATTGAACAGTGCAGCTCAACATAAAAAGCCATTCCATAATAGGAAGTAAAGCGCTCTAATGTTACCCCAGCTTAAACAAAGCCAGTGCAGGATCTCAAAAGATGTTACTTTAAAACACTCATATTCCAAGAGTAATTATTAACCTTTTACTATGGTGCTTTGAATTTCACAATAATCCACATAAAGGACACACCGTGTGGCAATTTTCAAAATTAATATCAAGGAAGGTGTTGTCTTTCTCAAGCAGATTGTATGTTTTATTAGATGATCATTATTGTATTATTTGTTGAATGAATGAATACAAGATATTTCTTTTTTGCCTTGACGTTTTTGCTTAACTAGGAAGCTCAAAGTCAAATAATTTATCCCTTTTCCTTTATGACATTGTTTTCCTGTTTCTCTCTTTTTTAACTTTCATTTTTAAATGAAAACTTTTATTGAAAAACTTGCATAATACAAAGAGATCCCTTGTATACTTTGTGCAGTTTATTCCAATGGTAATGTTACAGGATCCCTTTGGTACTGCTTCACTAGCTGCAAATCTCTGTAGCCACCATGTTACAGCACTTGCTTGGGGAGTCCCAAGGTCTGAGGCCCCCAAGAAATACTGTGGCTTTTGTAGTTCAGTGAGTTGGAGGGAGTGGTGCCCAGCAGCTTTTTCTCTCTTGGTGCTCAGTGAATGGGAGAGAGTGGTTCCTAGTGGCTTTGCTTTTTTGTGCCCATAGTTGGCGAATGAAGGTGTGTTGCAGCTCTCTTGTTCCTGCTGCCCACAGCTTGGTGAGGTCCAGGTTCTTGTCCCACAACCAAGAGGAATAAGGTCTGCACACACCAGAGAGTGGGCAAGGCAAAGAATTTTATTTAGCAACAGAAGGAAAGCTCTCAACTGCGAGAGGAGACCCTGAAGTGGGTTGCCTGCAGCAATGAGCAGGTGTCCAAAGGCAGGTAGCCCCCTATAGGGCTGAATCTGGGGTTTTTATGGGGTCACAGTGGCAGAGTGCATGCTGATTGGTCCATGGGTGGCCTTTGGAAAAAGCACCATTCAACTGGTTAAAAGGCATCATCCAGAAGGAACCAATAGAGAGAGAAGAGGGTAAGATGGGCATAGAAGTTCTCACTCCAGTCGTGGACTGTATCAAGGACTGGCAGCCCAGTTTTTAAGCTTTAAACTGTCTTTGGTTTGAAGGTCAGGCTTTACCGGGGACTCTCCTGTTTGCCTAGGAATTTGTCTGTCTCCTGTCACTATCAGTAACATTTTGCAAAATTGTAATACAATATTATAACTAAGATATGGACATTGACTCAACCCCCCAACCTTATTCATATGTCCCTAGTTTCACTTGTATTCATGTATGTGTGTCTATTACTTACAATTTTATCACCACAATAAAGATACTGAGCAATTTCAATGCCACAAAAATTTCTTGTGTTACCCTTTTATAATCACACCTATATCCCTCCAATCTTCCCCCAACTGTTTCTATTTTCAACATCCCTGTTTTCTACATGTATTGGAAGTCTACAAGAGAAACAGAAATGAATAAATACTTTAAAGACAAAGTTACACCTCTATGGCAGCCTTATTGTCCATGTCAGCTAACTACGCCAGATAGCTACCAATATGGGTCCTTTACTAGCAGTGGGAAACATATATGCACTAGGTACTTTTTCAAATTTTAATTTAACAGCAGTGATAATATGCCTAGCGTTCCAGGCATGGGCTAGATGCTGAAGAAATAAAGACGAATAAAGTACAGTAACAAGTGGGAGGCAGAAAGGCAAAGAAGCAACCTCAATGCAAGTGATATTAGTTTCTTTCAAATGTTTAGTTTCTAGTACAGACTGAGAAGCACAGAGCTAGAGAGATGAAAAGATATTTTAAAGAGATCTAAAAATTGCAAGTCTCTAAATGCTTTGAACCGGCTTTACCTAAAGCCAGAGGAATTACTCCCAAAGGAATTATTTAACAAATGGCATTCAAAGAAAGAAACCAAACATAAAGCCTATATGTGTGTGCCCGTATGTGTGTGTATGTTATTCAACATATTGAAGATTCATCAGGAGTTAAGAGCTTTATACTATAAAAATGAAAAATCTGGACATTATAATTCTGAATTGAAAGATGCAAATGACAAAGAAGTAGCAAAAGAAGTTAATAAGTATCTAAAAATTGCAAATGGCACAGATTAAAAGACAGAGTTATCTGTAAAAAAATATAATGAGGCTAGTATATATGTATCAAGTACACTCCTCACCTAAAATTAGGGGAAATTGGTATCACCATTTATTAAAAAATAACTTGTTGAAAATGTATAATGGGGCCAGCACCTATCTCCTCTAAGTGCTGGACATAAAAGGGCAAGCAAGTCACACATGAACACCATACATCCCAATGGAGTATGCAGAAGAACACACACACGCGCGTGCGCACACACACACACACACAATCAAATGGTGTGAAAGGCACCATTATGGAGGAAGCCCAGTGAGTTATGATGCACAGAGGAGTGGTGGCTAACCAAGACATGATAAAGAGGGTCAGGGAAGGTTTCCTGGAATAGTGTCTAAGCTAAGTCTTGGCAGATGAGTAAACTAAGTCATACAAACTGTGTGTGCATATGGGAGTAAAGGCAGGAAAGAGAGGGGAAAATGGACTGCATATGGAGAGTCTTTTAGGGAAGGGAGCAAAAAGACAAAAGTCAGAGTGCTCAGTAAAAAGCTGGAATGGTAATATGGGGGTCAGGAGACTAATTAAAGTAGAAAAATTAATTATTTGAGACCTATAGGACTTGGTGGGGGGCAGTATAATTTATTGAGCACTAACTATGTTCTAAATACTGAACTATCTAGTTAAGTATGTTCTTTCATTTAATTCTCACAACAATCTTGCAATCTAGGGATTATTATTTCTACTTCACAGTTGAGGAGCCTAAGATTTGGAGAGGTTAAATAACTTGTCACACTATGTATAAGTGGTAGAGCTTGGATTGAAACTCAGGGGGATCCAATTCCAACACCCAGGGTTATCAGCTAGGTTATTTTTATTATCTATTTTCATTAGAATTTTATATTTAAGATACAAATCACAAGAAAATAAATTCTTACAACGGCTAGAATTCTGTTTTAAAGGCAGCCAGCCATTAAGAACATAATCTGGGGTCAACATATTCAGCCTCCATTCAAACCTTTAGTCCTACTCAACTTTCAGTCCTCCAAGACGCCTCTCTGCTAAGCCCTACTCCCCATTTAATGCTGTGTTTGGTGCCACTATGTGTACTTTTATTATTCTCTTTGTTATCTTGTTTGCTCTGCAACTAGCCTGGATGCTTCGTGAGGGCAGGTTCATCATTGTATCATTAGTACCTAGCACAGTGACTGATACATGGCAGACAGTCCATAAATATCCATTAAATAAATAAGCAAATCTTATGCATCAAAGTTAATAGGAAAACATTATTGGTGGAATGTACAATTATGACTAATTGTCTTCAACTGGAAGTGGAAAGCAATTTTAGCTAGTTTTTGCATAGAAGCTATAAAAATTAATGAGTCAGTGTCTTCTGTGTATAGCAGATCCTCAGAAAGCTCTAAGTATACAGCAAGTGCTACTGTTCTTTTCTGTGATATATAAATAACCTTGAAAATATCATCATCATTTGTAACTGCAGTGGCAGCAATTAGAGAACAGTTCAATTAATTATCAGTAGTTTTATGGCCTGAAAGGTAAGTCAAAATTTGAAGCAAATAAGCATTAATGAAATTAATGTGAGAAGCCCAAGTTTAGGTAATGCTTACCTAATTGATGATTAGAAAACACTTTTGAGGGCAAAGGACACATACACAAACACAGTATGTATTGATCAAAGAGGAGGCAGGACAGCATGAAAGGCTGAAGTAGAAAGAAGCCAAGAGTAGCTCTGTTGACCTAATGATCTTCTTTAAAATCATTTGGTGTACTCACTAAAAAATTTCTGGATCCATCTCCAATTAATCAAATCAGAATTGCCGGGAATGAAGCCCTAGCATGTGCACCTTAACAGGCTTCTAAGGTCATTCCTAAACACTGAAAAAATAGTAAATCACTACTTCTTAAATCCAAGAAACATGAGAAATAACCACAGCATTGAAAAGTGAAGAGGCTTAGATATGCTTGTACTCTAAGAGGTATGATGGTAGCTCAAAGAGGTTTTCTGGGAAGGCATTATAAGTTCAGATGATGGGAACAGATTGGTCATAGTCAGCATACCCTTCTTAGGAAAGCAGAGCTCACCCCAAATCTCCATGTGCACCCTGCTCCACTCCTATCGACTGCACCAGCCCACACCTTCCATGTGAAGGGATCTGGCTCCCGCCTCAGGGTTGTCTGCAGGTCTTGCTCTTCCTCCTTCTGATGTGCTTTCTGACCCTTTTCCTCCAGAACCCCAGCCTCTGAATTCCTCTATATCCTTAGGTACCAATATTTGACCTATACTGATGCAATACATTCACAGTGGCAATATCTCTGAATTTAAAAAACAACCATCAGTTTGATTTTTCTCAGATTTTCAGCCTCGAACAGGCAGAGGCTCTCTCCATTTTATATTCATTGTAGGATAGGCAAGATATCCTTTTCCAGGGATGCCGGTACCCTATTGCTCTGGCCAATGAGGAAACCGTGGTTATAATCTGGTAATAAAAACAGGAAGTAGAGACATAAGAAAGATCTACTTTTTTAAGGAGCCATGAGGAGAGATTCATGATTTGAAATGTAACTCAAGGAGTCAGATACTGCAGTAAGTGGATGGAGAATGATGGAAAAGGAAACAAAACAAACAAAAAGATTGATATTAATATTGGAGATTTTTGATCACCAAACAAACAAACAAAAATTCTGGTCCTGAGGCAGGAGATGCAAGGAGCAGGTGTAATTATTTTTTGAAAGATGTTATGGACCTGCCTTCTACAGGTAAATGGAAAAGCATTCTACATTGGCTTTCTCTTGAGTGGATTCAAAGCACCTGGCACTTACCCATCCTTCTAGCTTTCAAAGGTGGCAATAACTCAGGAATCATGACCTCATTTAAAATAAAGTGAGAAAGTGACTAACTACCCCACTCGTGAAAGGCAGTAATGTGGATTTTAGCTTTGCAAGGAAATTTCCTAGCAAACCATATGGCCCATTTCTGTCTCTTAATGTTAGAACAGTCCCCTAAAATAGTCTTTCTTACAAAAATAACATTCTTTTCCCACTCCCAGGATCTTGGCATCTAAATGCTATTCTAGCCATTTTAGAAAAATAAATTAGTCAAAGCTATTTACAACAGTGACTGCCATGCTATGGCCTGAGATGGGAAGTTGCGCTTTAATTGCCAAGAAGGGAACAAGGGCGTCATATAAACCCTGGAAAACAAGCCAAGGGACAAGCCCTGTTCTGGGGTCTGGAGGATTTGGAAAGCTGCCAAAGCTTGGGCAGTGGTGGTGGTGGTGCGTGGGGAATGTGAAAAGGGGTCTTTTCTCCAAAGTTTTATTTAAGGGTTGAATGCTAATGCTTAAGTGGCCTAGCTCAATTATTTTAGCTTCTTTGGCCTGGCCTAACAGCAAGCAAGAAGCCATCAATGAGCTACAAAACTTTTCATTTTTCCTACAGGCTGGAAAGTGGTCTCTTTTTAAAATATGTTCTGGATTCCACTGTCTGAGAGAAGAAAATTGATTTAAACATTTAGGTATCTACAGACAGTATAATCCATCAGTATTACTGATTCAGGGACCAGTGCACTCAGATTGCAGATTGCAGCATCCCTGTTTCTCCACCTTGTGCCTCATCCTTTGTGAATTCTGAAAGCTGGTTGCTTTTTCCCACATACAGAGGTCCAGCATGGGCCACAGCACATGTTGGGACCTCAAGAGCTGGAGGTTCCTGGCTGGGCTCCCAGGCAGAGGCACAGGCTTCCCTTCTCACTACCTCCCCCTCCTCAACCTCCACTGTCCCCATCATCCTTAGGATCACTCATGTGGAAAAGACTTTAACAGACTGATATGCTGCTCTTCAGGTTTCTCAAATTGTGACCACTGACCACCTACTTCAGAAGCATCAGAGGAGCTGGTCAAAAATGCAGCTTTTTGGGCCTCACCCCAGACTTACTGAGTCAGAATGGGAAGCTGGGAATGTACATTTTTAATAGGCTCTCCAGGTAATTCTTATGCACATAGAAGTTTAAGAACCACAGATATAGGTACAAGGTCTTAGAATCTAACTCTATTGGGTTCTTGAATTCAATTGTGATTTCAAAAAGGAAGGGATAGCATCTGAATCCTCTTGGCTCCTGGGGTTTGGAGAGTGAAAGATTGGATTGTGAGGGATAACAGTGTCTGGAAAAGACTGGGAACAGGTAGGAATCTAGTAGAAAAAGGCCAAGATAATCCCCAACTTGACATTTTGTATCGAGTATTATCATGTGTAATTGTTAGGTTGGCTTGGGTATGAATTAGAGAAGTATTCTCAATTTCCCTCTTAAGCATCAGAAATTACACAGGTGCTCTGAAATGAAACCATGGTACAGCTCTCTCTGCTAAACTGAGTTATCTATTAAACAAACAGAACCACCAATGATAACGCATACACCATCTGACTTAGGTGTCATCTTTGCCATTTTATCAATGTTTGTAAAATAAGTCTGGAGACTGGGACTTTAACTTTTATCAATCAAACTCTACCCCTCTCCAGCTAAGATCATGAGGTCTTTATTTCTTCTTTATGCCTTAATTTCCCCAACTGTGGGATGAGTCTGCTTACAGTACCAGTCATAGGTACCTTTTAATGGTTATTAAAGAGGGTTGAGCAGTGAAACAGCAGAGTACAAAACAGGTGTTAATATTAGTAATCACTTTTAATAATTCACTGTTAATCACTGTCACTGCAAGAATTAACAGTGATCTGACCGATGAGAAGAAGCTGAACTGTTTAGCTCAAGTGAAGCCTGGGGATGACTTCTAGATTTCAGTTATTCACACTCAATCTATCACTTACTGCCACAGACACTTCCAAGTTCACAGTTCTCTGGAATATCATATAATTTTCTAGAGCTGCCACACAGACTTGCTTAAGATGACAGTGAATCTTCCAAATTGTTCTCATTTTATCTTAGGTCTAATAGGTTGGGGTTTGTTTTTCTTACTAAAAAAAATAGAACCTCTTAAAAAATCTAGGTCAGACTTATCAACAAAATCTAAATAATGCTCGGTATGTTGTACAACCTTTACAACATAGCAACAACGAAATTTCACTGCAACTGCTGCCCTCAGATCCAACAGCATTTACAATACCTCTGACAAAATGTGTCTAATTTCCATGGTACCTGTTGCCATGGGAGCTGAGCAGCGCTGCTCCTAGAACAATCATGTTAGTAACATAGCTCTTAGCTATTGCCTTCTAAGAGCTTTGTTCTGGAAAAAAAATGGGATACTTTGTTTTTTAAAGAAGTCATAAACCCCTCCAAAATAGACAATTGTTGCTTAATTGTACTAAAAAGGAAAGCACAATCCCTCTTTCCCTCCATATCAGTTAGAGAAGCACTTCTTGTTTCTTTATTCTAGAGAAGCATTTCCAAGTGAAAACAAGCAAAACGTAGGGAAATGTGCTTTAAATTCCATTTTATAGTGATTTTGGATGGAAGTTAAATTAAAAAGGAGATAGTTGTGCTTGTTTACAATAAGGTTATCTTTACTACTTCGAGATAATCAGTGAATTCACTGTAAAATACAAGGTTAGTGCCAATTCCCAATTTTCCAATGAACCCAAATACAAGGCTTTACAGCATGCTTTATTACTTAGTGTGCCCAGGCATTGCCACATAAAACTGATGGAAGTATAAATTGGTATTACCTTTCTAAAATATGATTTGGCAAAAGGAGCCTTAAAATGTTCATATGTTTTAGTATGGTAATTCCATTTCTAGAAATCTATCCCAAGAAAATAATTTGAAATGAACACAAAGCCTTGTAAACAAAGATACTCAATGGAGTGGTATTTAAAGTTTTTTAAGGCTAAAATTTAAATGTTGGACAATAGAGAATGTGTAAGTAAATACCTGAAAAGTTATAGGCATATTTATGCTGTCATGAAAAATCATATTTAAAAGAATTTTTAATAACTTTGGAAAATGTTTATCATATCATTTTAAGTAAACAAAAGAAGTATATGAATTTATAAAGCCAATATAACAAGTATGCAAAAATATGTATAGACATAATAGAATATATGTTGAAATTTTGACAGCGGTGGTTGAATTATGGGATTACAGCTATTTTGTCTTTTTATAAGTTTCTATATTAATAGTATGTGTGTGTCTATCACTATTTCCCATTTTCTCTTTTTCTCTGCTTCTCTTTTCAAGTGTTCATAAAATAAAGCTAAAAACCTATTTTGTTATTTCCATATTTATTAAATACATCTTAGCATTCCACATGTACCAATCTATCAAAAACTTACCAAGCATTATTTGCTAGAACAATTCTTAATTTAGACAGATGAACAGATATTTTCTCTAACAAAAAAGGTCACTTTGCTTTTAATTTACTGGATTCTTGATTGATATTTTTTATTCTATGAATCACTGTCTCTCAATAGAAAATCATTCTGAATCTTAAAAAATGGTAATTTGAAAATGCCAAAATGTTCTCCATACTATTTTTTCAACCCTTTTTTCCAGCTCCAATAATGATTATCAACGATGAGTGTCATATCAATTCTATCCCAAAACTACACACTGCAGTAGGCACTGGGAAATAACAAATCTGGGTCACTAATACTTTGTATTTTCCGCTGGGCTCTCTCACTCATGCTCATAGTTACCACCAGACATTGGTACCACCAACTCTGAATCTCCAGCCTGGACCTAGCTCTTGAGTTCCAGGTCACTAACTCCTTACTAAATAAATCTTCCTGAATGTCTCCTAGGCATCTATAAACTCGTTTTCCCTGTATCACCTTCTCAGATCGTGTTCCACTAAGTAGCCTTCTCTTTCATCCAGCTAATCAAATCAGAACACAAGGATCATCCCAGATTTCTTTTTCTGTATCACTTCCCTTCCCCTACCCTCAAACCTTGATTTCTACTTTCCAAATCTCTCCCAAATTTATCCTCTCAGCTGCTACAGCTTTAGTTTATAGTTTAGACCCTCATCACTGCTCACTAGATTTTTTAATGATCTTCTAAAACTATCCTCTTGGTTACCAATCTCTCCTTCACATGGATAAATTTTTCTAAATATAAATCTGATCATGGTACTACCCTTTAAGAAGCTAGAAGATCCAGCATGTGCTTCTTAATCTGGCTGCTTCTTCCCATCTCCCTATCTTCATCTCTCATGGCTTTGCCACTGACATACTTTCCAGAAAAACGGAACTATCCTAATTCCCTGAATCCACATGCTATTTCACCTTTGGGGACTTTACACACATTGTCCTCTTCAACTGAAATCCTCTCACCTGCTCCATATTTCAAGACTTAGCTCAAGGTTCAACTCCATTTGTCTTCCCTTCCTTGTGGCATTACTATTTCTGGCACATATTCTCATGATTCTTTTATTTATTTGAACAAGATTTATTATGCATCCAATATTATACCATGCATTGTGCTGACTGCTGGGTAGATGGACTACCTTTGCCCCCACAGAGGGATTCCATTTGCCTTTCCTGCCCTTGATTATTTACACCTATGTCTCATTGAATTGCTAGAGGGCAGGAACTGACTCATGGTCATCTTTGTATCCCCCAGCTTCTGGCAAAAGCAGATGCTTAATAAATGTGCACTGAACCAATGGAAGGAAACAGAAGGTTACACTAACAGAACAATAAAACTTAACAAGTATAAAAGTAACTCATAACTGCCAATGAGTAATGTTTGACACTTCATAAAAGAGTGTCAAACTTCTATGTTTCTAGGGAACAAAATCAAATATATACTGATAGAGCACATGGTTAAGCATTGCTTAAAAATGCTCTGAGGATGTAATTGGATAATTTATGAGTTTCCTCGTAATTCTACGATTAAAGTGGCTGATCATAGGGAATATAGTTAGTCCCACTGTAGTCCACTTCAGAAACTGGGGTTTCTAATCTGCATGTACTCATTTGCCTAATAGAAATCTTACTTATAAGGTTATTCAGCATTTAAGAGTACAGGCAAGAGAATGGAGACGCAATTTAATTTGTACCTAGGGCAGTGACATTTTGGCTTTTGGTTAATATTTAAATGTCAACTGACACATGGTATTTGGTGATATTCACTATGGTTGATGTGTGAATCTGCCAACCACATTTCTCCTTTGTTAAGGCATTCTTCTGGGGTCCTATACTGAAGCTTATTCTAAACTCAACCTCATGTTCTCTTTCTGTTGGAAATCACGAATTGGCATCAACCCTTTGCTTTTATATAGCTGAAAAAATACATTAATGAATTCAAATTTATATGAAGGTAAGTATTAATTTTTGTGTGTTACAATGACTCATTTTCTGATCTAAATATTTCCAAATCACCCTGGGACAGGGAAATTGAAATATGCATTTGTAATATAATTGACATGGAAAATATATTTTGCAGATTTGAAATAACGTGGATTCAATACACATCTTTATCTGTCAATTCAGTAGGCATTTAATACTAGGGTTTCTTTTGTTTTTTATTTAACATTCTTTTAGAAAATTGAAAAAAAAAAGCTTAGTTAGAATTTGTCTCTGGACAGGCTCAAAACACTTTCCAATATACTTGTCTAAGATCCATTCATTGTAGAATTAAGTGTCACAAATGATAGCTTTTTACCACAACTTCTGAAAACTTTCTTTGTTTTTCAAACCAGGTGAGCCAAGTTACAGATCTGTTTATTTATTTCTGTTTCCTGAAAGGTTAGATCCTAGAGTATTTAGTATTCTATCTCCATAGTAGGTCCCTTGAAGGGCTTCTTTCTCTTGCTTTAGAATTAATCTCTTATTTCCCTAATATCTTTGGTTTCAGGTAGTTGACCTTATTAGGCAGATAAAAGTTTTGGACTTTTGTCTGCCATGAAAGAAAACTGGTGATCTATCTAATTTGCTTTTCTTTGGTTTTCTGTTCTTGCCAAAGCCAGCTCCCTTCACTATGAAGAGTACTCTGGTGTTTTGAGAGTCTTTGTGTGATTCTCATTATCAAGGGTTGCCCTTTGAGTAAGTGTCTTAAAAGTAGTAATTTTAGTGATTGACTTACACAGGCTCAGAAGGCTTCTGCATTTAAAGTTTTCTAATGACCAAGCAAAATATACACAGTGTACTTTCTGTTTGCAATGTTATTTATAATCACAAAACGAGAAAGACTTTGTTAATTTTAATTAGAATAAGGCTTTTTAAAAGTTAAATTCTCCCTCCCTTCACCTCACTCTTACTTTTTTCTTTCTTTTTTTTTACTTATGGTGGTTACTATGATTTACTTAAATGATCTGTTTCGTAACTATTTCTAGGTTTAGTAATTTTAGGTAGTTCCTGTTATATAAAATTAAAAAACTTTAGTACATTTTCACTGTCATTTATATCTTTTCCAGTTACTAATTTTTCACATTACTTTTAGTGCCAAGATTTATAAAATTTACATATTTTTCAAAAGTTATAATTAGGACTTCTCTACTTTATCCACAGGATGGTTCTAAAATTTGTGGCAATATATACAATTATTGTATTATCCTGATTTAGATATTATTTTCTATAAAAATAAAAAGGATGTTTAGACTCAAAGAAAGGAAACTATGATCTCATATCACTAAATCCCCTGCCACTCAACAGGAAAAAGCTGTAAGCATTAAGATTCAATAAATTCTCTACTAATTTCAACTTTCTTTATGTTGTATAGGTCATATTCAGCTACTACTCCTTCTTATGCTTTATATTTTACTCCATCCTCTTCCCTGAATTTACTTTTGTTAGGATTACCTCCTTGAGAATTTTTTTATATGAGGTACTTGAGCAATAAACTTTCAAAGTCTAAATGTCAGAAAATATCTTGATTGTTTATATGAATAATAGTTTAGGTGGGTATAGAAGTCTAAGTTCAAAATAGTTTCTCCCCAGAAATATGAAATCATTGTGTACTGTCCTCTTATGTACAGTGCTGCTGATGAGAAATATAATATCTGACTGATTCTTATTCCTTCATTCCTGTTCTTCATTCTTTATTCTTCCCACTCTGGAAGTTTTAAAAAATATCTTTATCCCATGATAAAGTGGGATTCATCCCAGGGATGCAATGATGGTTCAACATATGCAAATCAATAAATGTAATACATCACATTAACAGAATGAAGGACAAAACCCATATGATAATTTTAATAGATGCAGAACATGCATTTGATTAAACTTAACATTCTTTCATGATGAAAACTCTCAACATATTAGGAATGTACCACAACACAATAAAGGCCATACGTAACAAACTCACAGCTAACATCATACTGAATGGGAAAAGTTGAGAGCTTTTCTTCTGAAACCTGGAACAAGACTAAGATGACCACTTCTGTTCAACATAGTACTAGAAGTTTGAGCCAGGCCAATTAGGAAAGAGGAAGAAATGAAAGGCATCCGAATCTGCAAGGAAGAAGCTAAAGTGTCCCTCTTTGAAGACAACATGAACTTACATATAGAAAAGTCTAAAGACTCCACAAAGAAAAACTGTTAGATCTAATAAATGAATTTAGTAAAGTTGCAGGATACAAAATCACATACAAAAATGAGTAACACTTCTATTTTTCAGTGAATTATCTGAAAAATAAATCAATAAAATATTCCCCTTTACAATAACTACAAAAACATATTAGGAATAAATTTAACCAAGGAGGTTAAATTTATATCTCTACACTAAAAACATTCATGAAAGAAACTGAAAAATACACAAATAAATGGAAAGAGATCTCAAATTCACGAATTAGAAGAATTAATATTGTTAAAATGTTCATCCTACCCAAAGCAGTCTACAGGTTCAGCACAATCCCTGTCAAAATACCAGAGAAATTCTTCAAAGAAATAGAAAAAATAAGCCTAAAATTTGTATGCAACTACAACAGACCCCAAATAGCTAAAGCAATCTTGAGCAAAAATAACAAAGCTGGAGGCATCACACTATCTGACTTCAAAATGTACTATAAAGCTATAGGAACCAAAACTGCATTGTACTGGAATAAAAACAGACAGATAAACCAACGAAACAGAACAGAAAGCCCAGAGATAAATCCATGCATTTATGGCCAACCAATTTTTGGCAAAGGTGCCAGGAACACACAATAGGGAATGAACAGTCTCTTCAATAAATGGTGTTGGGTAAACTGGATTTCCACATGTAGAAAAGTGAAGTTAAACTGTTATCTCTCACCATGTACAAAAATCCACTCAAGATACATTAAAGACTAAACATAACGCTTGAAACTATGAAACTATGAGAAGAAAAGTTAGGGAAAATGCTCTGTGACATTGGTCTGGGCAATGATTTTTTGGATATGACCTCAAAAGCACAGGCAACAAAAACAAAAACAGAGAAATGAAATAACAAATTTAAAAAACTTCTGCACAGCAAAGGAAACAGTCAACAGAATGAAAAGACTACCTATGGAGTAGGAAAAAATATCTGCAAGCTATACCTCTGATAAGGAGTTAATATTCAAAATGTATAAAGAGTCATTGTTTTCCAAGATGGTGAATGCTAAAGCATGTCTCAGCCAGTTGGAAATATCAAGATAGTGCATTAAGATCAATGCTGAGCTTTAATTCACGAAGTAAATGAGAATCCACCAGAATTATAAAGGATACCCCAGATCTCTAGGAGGAAAATATGGGCAAACAGCCCTTGTGGCAGTATCTGTCTGATAAAAGTGAGTGAAGCCCAAGCACATGAGAGAGGCAGAGAGCCCACTCTGTGACTCAACCTTCCAGAAGGAAGAGCACTTTATTTCTCCAAGCCCTGGAGACAACTTGGGGAAAGGCTTGGAAATGCTGTGAGGGAAAGACACTGGGAAAAGCTGCAGACATTTCCCCAGGCCTGGAACCAAGGACAGGACACCATTTTTAATCCAGGCACATTCAAAGGCAGCCATTCTTTAGTGATCTGGTAGTATGGTCACTTAGGTATTTTATGACTGTCTTAGGCCAGAGACTGGAGTGCCTGCTCTGGAGTTGGGTAGTGGCCTCTGCAACCAGAGCCATGGAAAGTACCTCAGAAGTAGGTGCTGGAATTGCGCTTTCTCTTATTGAAGGCCCTGGGTGGGAGGAGAGCCACTATAGCTACATCTCATCTCCTGGGTGATGAGACTTGTAGCCAGGGCTAGCTTGGCAACGCAGAACCAGCTGGCATGCATCACTGCTGGGTGCCCCAGCCTGCTCCCCTGAAATCATGGTGCCAGGGACCTCTCTGCTCCATACCCAGGCAGAAATACAGGCATTTGGAGCAACTGCTTGCCTAGGCCAGCAGTCTGAACGACACCACCCTTCATGGATATAGACTATGGTGCAGGAGGACCCTCTCCACTCCATGCCCAGGCAGATCTTCAGGGTTTCAGAGCACCCCCTTGCCTGGATCAGTAGTCGGAGCCAGTCTATCTTTCCTGTGCATAGATCGTTGTACAGGGGTGGCCCTCTCTGCTCTACATGTAAGCAGATCTCCAGGCATTCAGAGTACCTGCTCCCAAAGACTAGCAGACTGAGTCACCCCATCCTTCCTGTGGAGAGATCCTAGTACAGCAGGGCTGTCTCCATTTTATGCCCAGGTAGATCTCCAGGCATTTGGTGTACCTGCTCACCTAGTTCAGCAGCCTAAACTGCCCTACCCTTCCTGTGCAGATATACAGGTGCAAAGAGGTCCCTTCCACTTCACACTCAGGCAGATCTCCAGGCATTCAGAGCACCCACTTACCTGGATTAGCATCCTGACCCACCCTACCATTCCTATACAGAGATCCTGGTGCAGGGGGAGCCTTCTTACTTCATGCCCAGGCACATCTCCAGGCATTTGAAGCACCTGCTTGTTTGGTTGGCAGCCTGAGTCACCCTACCACTTGTGTGCAGAGATCTTAGTGAAGGGGGGCCTTCTCTGTTTTGTGCCCAGACAGACCAGACATTCGGAGAACCTGTTTACCTGGATTGGCAGTCTGAGCCACTCCACCATTTCTGTGCAGAGATATTGGTGAAGGGGCACCCTCTGTGCTCTATACCCAAGCAGATCTCCAGGAATCTGGAGCACCTGCTCACATAGAACAGAAGGCTGAGCTGCCCCACTATTCTTGGCAGAGATCCTGGTGCACAGGGGCCCTCTCTACTCCATGCCCAGGCCGATCTCAAGCCATTCAAAGCACCTGTTCTCTTGGATTAGCAGCTTAAGCCAGCCCACCCTCTTTGTGCAGATTCTCGTGCAGCAGGGTTCTCTAACAGTCCATTCCCAGGCAGATCTCTAGCCATCTGGAACACTCACTATCCTGGATTAGGAGTTTCAGCCACTCCCCATCACCATGCAGAGAACTCGAGGCAGAGGAGGTTTCCCAGCTCCAAAAGTAGGCACACCTCTGGGTGTTTGGTGGCTGCCCACTGGGTTCTCTTTTGGTGCTGGTGCTTGTACATGTCATTAGAGGGCCTGTAAAGAAGCCTGCCTGATCCAGCACCACCCATTTGCCACCTGCTCCACCCCTTCCAGGGCTGAGCAGGGGGCTCAGACCAATGTGCACACCATAAACCAGCCCATTGCTTGAGGCACCAGAGAACTTCTCCCAGTAAACAAGGATCTAGTTAACCACAGTGGCCAAAGACAGCTCTTACCCATAAGCTCTTACCCATTACGACTGGCTTGTATGTTGAACTGCATAGCCTAATATAAGACCTGTCAACAGAAGTGCATAGGGCTATAGAAGCAAAGCAAAAAGACACTACCCAACGTTTTCTACAATCACATCCCCCAGGGAGGGGGTGAAAGGGAAAGGGAAAGAAAGAAAATAACAATAATATTATAATGAAAGAAAGAAAAAGAAAAAAACTCAACCTCACAAAAGTAATGACAAAAATTAGAAACACCAGTATCTCCAGATGAGAAGGAACAAATGCAAGAATTCCAGCACTATGCAAAATCTGAATGCAGTTACACTATCAAAAGATCACATTAGCTTTCCAGCTGTGGTCCCTAACCAAAATGAAAACCAGAAATGACAGGTAAAGAATTAAAAGCATAGTTGCAAGGAAGCTCAATGAGATCCATGACAAGGTTGAAAATCAACACAATGAAACTTCTAAGTAATCCAGGGAATGTAAGAAGGGATAAACATCCTAACAACAACCAGCACCACCACCACCACCACCACCACCACCACCACCACCAGAATTTCTAGAATTGAAAAACTCATTTAAGAAATTTCAAAATACAACTGAAACCTGCATCAATAGACCAGACCAAGCAGAAGAAAGAATTTCAGTGCTTGAAGACCAGCCTTTTTAACTAACACAGTCAGACAAAAATAAAGAAAAAGGAACTTTTAAAAATAGATGAACTCTTTTAGAAATGTGAGATTAGGTAAAGTTACCAAGCCTATGAAATAATGGCATTCCTGGAGAAACAGAGACAAAGTCAACAATCTAGAAAACATATTTAATGGAATAATGCAGGAAAATTTCCTCAATCTTGCTAGAGAACTAGATATCCAGATATAAGAAATCCAGACAACACCTCTGAGATACCATATACAATAAACATAACAAAGGCATACAGTCACCAGACTGTCAAAGGTCAACACCAAAGAAACAAACTTAAAGCCAGCTAGAAAAAAGGGTCAGAACATGTACAAAGAGAACCCCATCAGCTAACAGCAGACTTCTCAGCAGAAACCTTACAAGCCAAGAAAGACTAGGAGCCCATTTTTAGCATTCTTAAAGAAAATTCCAACCAAGAACTTCATATCCCACCAAACTAAATTTCATAAATGAGAAGAGAAATAAATTTTTTTCCAGACAAACAAGCACTAAGGGAATTCATTACTACTAGACCAACCTTACATGATATCTTTGAGAGATTTCTAAACATGAAAACAAAAGAATGATACCTGTAACCACAGAAATAAACTTAAGTACATAGCCCACAGTCCCTATAAAGTAGCTACACAACAGAAACTACAAAGCAACCAGCTAACAACTTCACAGTAGGATCAAAACCTCACATATCAATATTAATCTTGAATGTAATTTTCTTCTTCTTTTTTTTTTCTGGTAGAGAGCGGATCTTGTTATATTGAACAGGATACTCTTGAACTCCTGACTTTAAGAGATACTCCTGCCTTGGCCTCCCAAAGCGCTGAGATTACAGGCAAGACCCACCACACCTAGCCTCAACCTGGAATGTAAATGGCCTAAACACCCCACTTAAAAGGCACAGAGCGGCAAGCTGAATTTTAAAAAAGTACATCAGTCTGCTGTCTTTAAGAGACTCATTTCACACATAATGACATACATAGGATCAAAGTAAAGGGTTGAAGAAAGATCAATCATGCAAGTGGAAAACAAAGACTGGGGGGTGGTGGCAGTCACTATCTTTATATCAGATAAGGATAAAAGAGGGCATTACATAATTATGAAGGATTCAATTCAACAAGAAGACTTGACTATCCTAAATACATAGGTACCCAACTTTGGAGCACCCAGATTCATAAAATAAGTACTTCTAGACCTACAAAGGACTTAGATAGCCACATAAATAATAGTAAGGGATTTCAACACCCTACTGACAGTATTTAATAATAGAGGCAAAAAACTAATAAAGAAATTCTGGGCTTAAACTCAACATTTGACCCACTAGGCCTAACAGACATCTACAGTATACTCCACCAATCAACCACAGGGTATATATTGTTCTCAGTTGGACAAGAAACATACTTCAAGACTGACCACATGTTTGGCCATAAAGCAAGTCTCAACAAATTCAAAAGAATCTAAATCATACCAACCACACTCCTGGACTGCAGTACAATAAAAATAAAAATAAAAATAAAAGATCTCTCAAAACCATACAATTGCATGGAAATTAAATAACTTACTCCTAAATGACTTTTAGGTAAACAACAAAATTAGGGTAGAAATTAAAAAAAAAATCAAATAAATGAAAACAGAGCCACAGCATACCAAAATTTGTGGAATGGAGAAAAAGCAGCACTAAGAAGAAAGTTTATAGTGCTAAATGCCTATCTCAAAAAGTTAGAGAGCTATCAACTTATTAATCTAACATCTCACCTACAGGAACCAGAAAAACAAGAACAAATGAACCCCAAAGCTAGAAGAAGAAAAGAAATAACTAAAATCAGAGCAGAACTGAACAAAATTGAGACCCAAAAATCCATGCAACCCAAAATCCTACCAGACATACAAAGAATAGCTGGTACCAAGTCTACTGAAACTGTTCCAAAACATCAAAGAGGAGAGACGCTTCCCTAACTTATTTTATAAAGGCACCATCACCCTCATACCAAAACCTAGCAAAGACACAATGAAAAAAGGAAACTACAGACCAAATATTACTGATGAACATAGATGCAAAAATCCTCAACAAAATAATAACAAACCAAACCCAGCAGGTCATCAAAAAATTAATTCACCAAAATCAAGTGGGCTTTATTCATGGGACACAAGGTTGATTTAACATATGTGAATCAATAAATATGATTCATCACAGAAACAGAATTAAAAACAAAAATCATCTAATCATCTAAATAGAAAAAGTTTTGGATAAAATCCAACATTGCATTATGATAAAAACCCTCAAAAAACCAGAGGCATCAAAGGAACACACCTAAAAATAATAAGAGCCATCTATGACAAACCCACAGCCAACATCATATTTAACAGGCAAAGCTGGAAGCATTCCCCTTGAAAACTCGAACAAGACAAGGATGCCCACTCTCACCACTCCAACATAGTATTGGAAGTGCTAGCCAGAGCAAACAGTTAAAAGAAAGAAAAGGCATCCAAACAGAAAAAAGGAAGTCAAACTATCTCTTTGTAGACGATATAATTCTATAACTAGAAAACCCTAAAGACTCTGCCAAAAGATTTCTGGAACTGATAAATGACTTCAGTGAAGTTTCAGGATACAAATTCCATGTACAAAAATCAGTAGCATTTCTATACACCAATAACATTCAAGCTGAGAGCCATATCAAGAAGGCTATCCCATCCATAATTGCTGCAAAACATTAAAATACCCAGGAACACATCTAACCAAAAAGGTGAAAGCTTTCCACAAGGAGCACTAAAAAGCACTGCTGAAAGAAATTATAGATAATATTAAAAAATGGAAAAATATTCCATGCTTATGGATTGGAAGAATCAATATCATCAAAATAGCCATTCTGCCCAAAGCAGTCTAAAGATTCAGTGGTATTCCTATCAAGCTACCAATGTCATTTTTCATAGATTCAGAAAAAAAAAATTTAAAAATTCATATGGAACCAAAAAGAGCCTGAAGAGAATAAAGCAAAAAGAATAAAGCTGGAGGCATCACACTGCCCAACTTCATACTGTAAGGCTACAGTAACCAAAACAGCATGGTACTGGCACAAAAATAGACATTCAGAACAGTGGAACAGAATAGAGAACCCAGAAATAACGCCGCACACCTACAGCCATCTAATATTCAACAAAGTTGAAATATCTTAAATAGAAAATAAATTATTCTACTAAAAAGGCAAAAATAAGCAATGAGGAAAGGACTCCCTGTTCATTAAGAGTTGCTGGGATAGCTGGCTAGTCATATGCAGGAGAATAAAACTGGACCCCTACCTTTCACCATCTACAAAAATTAATCTAAGATGGATTAAACATTTAAATGTAAGACCTCAAACTATAAGAATCTTAGAAGACTGTAATCCCAGCACTTTGGGAGACAAAGGCAGGAAGATCACCTGAGGTCAGGAGTTTGAGACCAGCCTGCATGGTAAAACCCCATCTCTACTAAACATGGCAAAATCCTGTCTCTACTAAAAATACAAAAACTTAAGTCAGGTGTGGTGGCAGGTGCCTGGAATCCCAGCTACTCAGGAGGCTGAGGCAGGAGAATTGCTTGAACTTCGGAGGTGGAGGCTGCAGTGAGCTGAGATTGCACCACTGCACTCCAGCCTGGGCAACAACGGCAAAACTCTGTCTCAAAAAAAAAAAAAAAAAAAAAGGAATCCTAGAAGAAAATCTGGGTAACACCATTCTGGACATCGGCCTTGGGGAAGTCCTCAAGAACAATTGCAATGAAAACAAAATTGACAAGTGGGACCTAATTAAATGAAAGAGCTTCTTCATAGCAAAAGAAATTTCAACATAGTAAACAGATAACTTACAAAATGGAAGAAAATATTTGTAAACTATGCATCTGACAAAGGTCTAGTATTCACAATCTCTAAGGAACTTAAACAATTGAACAAGTGAAAAACAAGTAACCCTATTAAAAATGGGGAAAAGAAAGATATGAACAGAAATTTCTTGAAAGAAGACATACAGGCAACCAACAAACATATAAAAAATACTCAACATCACTAATCATCAGTAAACGTAAATCAAAACCACAGTCAGAATGGTTATTTCTAAAAACTCAAAAAACAACAGATGCTGGGAAGGCTGTGGATAAAAGAGAATGCTTATATACTATTGGTGAGACTATAAATTAGTTCAGCCACTGTAAAAAGCAGTTTGGAGAATTTCTCAAAGAACTTAAAAGAGAACTACCAAAGTGCAAAGACTCATAGAAATAGCACTTAATAATACCTTCCTTAACTCTCCTCCACTTTATTCAGAGAAGCATCTTCCTTTAGAGTATCAAGCAGAACTACTAAGCAAGACACGTTAAGGAAGTCTGAAGAAAAAGAACCATAAAATTCAAGAGGGGAGAGTTGATAAATACAGCGAGTTCTAAGTTTCTCTTCAAAGAATCATTATGTCAGAATGTTCAGTTTCCTTGTACTTTATTCTCCATTTTAAAATTTAACTTCCGGCGGAGAGATCCAAGATGGCCAATTAACAACAGCTCAGGATTTTAGCTCCCAATGAAAGCACAGAGAGCGAGTGGACGCCGCAATTTCAGACGAATTTCTGTGGACCACAAACTGGGAGATTCCCGGCAGAGGAGCCACACGTGTCGCCAGTGCGACTCTTTTGGCCGGTGCACCTGTTTTGCCTGCGCCCTGGCGCGGTGCAGCACTTCTCAGTGTGGAGTATATGCGACTGGGTGCCCTTTGAGTCGGGCTCGGCTGGTCCCATCCCCACAAGGAGAACAGCAATTGGAAGCGCTGAGGACTGAGAGTTTCACAGTAAGCACAGCTGAACCCGGGAAGGCCAAGC
>CAUYLG010064886.1:0-38605 GCA_963573385.1 Cacajao melanocephalus | reverse complement strand
ATTCACAATTGCTACAAAGAGAATAAAATACCTAGGAATACAACTAACAAAGGATGTAAAGGACCTCTTCAAGGAGAACTACAAACCACTGCTCAAGGAAATAAGAGAGGACACAAACAGATGGAAAAACATTCCATGCTCGTGGTTAGGAAGAATCAATATTGTGAAAATGGCCATACTGCCCAAGTAATTTATAGATTCAATGCTATCCCCATCAAGCTACCATTTACTTTTTTCACAGAACTGGAAAAAAACACCTTAAACTTCCTATGGAACCAAAAAAGAGATCACATAGCCAAGACAATCGTAAGCAAAAAAAAAAAAAAGAAAAAAAAAAAAGGTGGGGCATCAGGGTACCAGTCTTCAAACTATACTACAAGGCTACAGTAACCAAAACAGCATGGGACTGGTACCTAAACAGAGATAAAACCAATAGAACAGAACAGAGGCCTCAGAAATAATGGCACACATAGACAACCATCTGATCTTTGACAAACCTGACAAAAACAAGCAATGGGGAAAGGATTCCCTACTTAATAAATGGTGTTGGCAAAACTGGCTAGCCATATTCAGAAAGCTAAAACTGGATCCCTTCCTTACACCTCATGCAAAAATTAACTCCAGATGGATTAAAGATTTAAACATAAGATCGACAGTTATTCTCGATAAAGACAAGCTTGAAAAGAGATAGAACTGCATCACTCCAAGGTTACCCATATAACTGTGCTGCATTCACCCCTTGACTCCCAGACCAGAATATCCTGGTAATAAAAGAAACAGTACCATATATTGGACACAAGTGGAAAGCGTGTACACCCATCTGGAGCATACTGCCCAAGCCCTGGAAGGTATTAGCATTGCACAATGTTATCAGGCTAGCTGTTTCAAGATAAGAAGAAACATCGGAATGCAAGTGAATTCCTTTGGCATAGGCCTATTGTCACATTTTACAGCAAGTATAATTAGCATTGTTTTGCAAGGTAACTACTTCAGGGAAGGCTACTACAGACAAAGTAGGGTTATCCTTTCTGACAGAAGCAGAAGAGCTACATCTACTACTAAAATTAACACTCAATAGAATTTAAAGGTTCAGTGTCTTCAGCTTCATTGACATTTTCCCATATGTGTCCATGCCAGTTATCAGGATCCCATTCTTTACCAATTAGTGACTTTATTTAATAAAATACACTGTCACAGGATTCTTAGGGTGTCGCTTTTCAGGCTGGAAACCTCTGTGGCTGGTGGCACCTTTTGCCCAAGTTTTGCTCGGGCCTACTGGTCTCATTCCACCCACTCAGCCTGGCAGCCTGCACTCAGCTCATGCTACTGACCTGGATCCTGTACATACCAATGGTAAGCCAGGCATTGAGTGGTGAGATGAGGGGTCTGTAAGCAAGCGAGGGCATAGCCAAGCATTCTGGCTGTGGCAGGGTGGTCAGCTACAAGCACCAGCATGTGTGCTGGCTTTCTGCGAGGCTGAGGCTGGACCAGGCATCTCACAAGCAGCTTTCACAGCTGGCAGTGAAGAACACTGTGACGTCCAGAAGTTTCAAAACACTGAGAACTGCAGAGCCCCAAAGAAGGTGTCACAGTCCTGGCTGGGGAGCTTCTTGGTCTGGGCTCCCCAAAGGGCCTCAGATCTTCTTTCCTTCTCTCTTCTCTTTTTGCCTGCAACGTAGTGAGCAAGGGGTGTGTTTCAGCCCTGTTTGTGTTACAGCTCTTTCAGCCCTACCATTCTTCAGGTCTTGAGTTCTTGTCCCGCATCCAGGAAAAATGAGGAATGTGAGTAAGTGAAGGGTAAGCAAGGTGAAGAGATGCTTTATTGAGTGACAGAACAGCTCAGAGGAGATCCACAGTGCGTAGCTTCTTTCTGCAGGCAGGTCATCCCATCATCTACCTGAGTCTGGGGGGTTTTATGGGCTTCAGAGGGGAGGAAGTGCATGCTGATTGGTCCCTGGGTGGCCATCTGTAGGCCCAGAGAAAGCATCGTAAGTTCTCATTCTGG
Source organism: Cacajao melanocephalus (assembly GCA_963573385.1). Lineage (NCBI taxonomy): Eukaryota > Metazoa > Chordata > Mammalia > Primates > Pitheciidae > Cacajao > Cacajao melanocephalus. The sequence continues at coordinate 36,600 of CAUYLG010064886.1, read as the reverse complement.
TCCACAGAACTGACAGCACAGCCCCAAGGCCTTAGGCTGTCTCTGGCCTGAAGGTGGGGTTTTATCAGGGACCAACTCCTTTCTGCCCAGGAGCCTGTCTGCCTCCTGCAGCCATCCATGATGCCCAGAGCACCCAGGCTATTCATGCCAAGGGGTGCCTGCAGGCCTGCACTGCACCATTCTTAGCTCCCACTCAGCCTCCCTCCTTGCTCATCAGTGCCCAAAGTCCAGAAGACACTGAGATGGCAGGGAGCTGGTATGTCAGCATTGCCCCAAGTATGTGCACACCCAGCCAGCTCGTGACAGTGCCAGGCTTGGCCAGAAATTTCCTCTGAAACCAGAGCACGTGCCGAGAGTGGGAAGAGGCCAGGCAGTGGGAATGGGCACTTCTGAGCCTGTGGGGCAGAAGGGTCCTCGAGAGTTCCCAGGTCAGCAGCTGTGGCTAGGCCACTGCAGCTGCACCCAGGAGGGCAGGGCTCCCACCCCTCCACCATGAAAGGGGGTGGGGCTTCTACCTGTTTCTGTCTTGTACCAGCTCCATGGAGTGTGCAGCCCCAGCCATGCCTCCCCCACTGCAGCCGGCCTCATGGCAGCCACTCTAGACTGGCCACAGCTTCTATCAGTACCCTTTGATGTTGGGAATTCAATTTGTGTTGTTATTCAGCCACTATCAGGATGAGATTAGGGTCTGGTTTTCAGAAATCTTAGTGCTATGGCTATAGAAGGTAAGGATTTCTTTCAGGCCACACATAGAAACTTTTAGGACATTTATGTAGCACTTGAGATGTGAATTTCAAGCCCTAAATTCACCCTTTTCTTCCCCTACATCCTCCAGTGCAGTTAGTTTAACTAAGGAGTAGAATGAGTTTGTTTGGCTGCTCCTGACAAAGTTATGATTTTGTAGTTCATACTTGACGAAGTCATGATTTTGTAGTTTATATAGATTTTTTGTCAACATTAGGATAAAAGTGATCTTCTTTGCAGCCTTCTATATCATAAGTGGTTAAAGAAGTCTGTATATATATTCTCTTAATAAAGGCATGTTTATAATATATGCAAAAGTATATGCTCTGCTCTTGTCACTCAGTTTGTGATAATAAATACATTTCCACAATCTTCACACTCTTTCTGAAGAAATTTAAAATTTTAATATGGTTCTAAATTACTCAGTTCAAATTTATAAGTACGAATTATACTAGACAAAGTGTGTAAGAGAATTGTTAACATGGTGCACCAACATGAGAAAACTTATGCAGGAATTAGAACATAGTTGTCTTAAGTCAATGCAATTTCTCCATGCCTGTTACAAATATTCAGTTTAATTATTTTTATGTCAGTGATTTTCATGCTATATAGCTGCTATAATATAAGTATATAAAAGTATTCATTATAAAAGATTTTGACCAAGGTTTCTAGGCTGCATAGCATGGTTTTAATCTCAGCTGGTCTAGATGGACTACATGCTTATCTCCAAGCCTTCCTGGAGTATAATGATAATCCTTGACTAATTTTATGGAATATGTTATTTAAAGAGAAATAATATTCTATGACATTACTCAGCAGATAGAGACTTGGAGAAAAAGTTAATCTCCTGTGATTCAGCAGTAGAAGGATAAACAGATACCTCACCTTAAGATTAATGTGAATTATTGTATAACTTCCTTTAATATAAACTTACACACAGGTTGTTCCCCTATATATGTCATAAACTTACGTTTATAACTTCATCTTATATACATTACTTTGCAATTGGGCTTTTTACATAAATTCTTTCATTACCATTCTCCTATATTTACAAGTAAGGGACTGTCTCATTTTTAATAGATAAATAATATTCCATATTAAATAAACATTAAATATCTGATCCCCAATAAATATTGTGTAAAAGTTACCATCTCTTTAAAAATCTCACTTTGTATCTATTTGTAATTTTTTTTTTTTAATTTCAGTAGCTTATGGGTGCAAGTGGTTTTTGGTTATATGGCTAAATTGTAGAGTGGTAAATTTGGAGCTTTTAGTGCACCCATCACCCAAATAGTGTACATTGTGCCCAATAGCTAATTTTTTATGCCCTACTCTCCCCTCTTCTGAATCTCCAATGTCCATTGTACCACCGTGTATGGCTATCATTGTGGTATTTGTTTTTTTGTTCCTGAGTTACTTTACTTAGGTTAATGGCCTCTGGTTACATCCAAGCTGCTGCAAGAGACATTATTTTATTCTTTTTTAATGGTTGAGTGATATTCCATAGGAGATTTTATATATGAAAATGTGATATGTATCACATTTTCTTTATCCATTCATCAGGTGATGGGCACTTAGGTTGATTCCATATCTTGCAGTTGTGAATTTTACTACAATAAACATGGGTGCTGGTGTCTTTTGATATAATTAATGACTTATTTTCCTTTGATTAGATAACCTAGTAGCAAGATTTCTGGATCCAATGGTATATTTACTTTTATTTATTTGAGAAATCTCTATACTGTTTTCCATAGAGGTTGTACCAATTTACATTCCACCAACAGTGTATAAGTGTTGTGTTTTATGAAAGAATGTTCAACATCACCAATCATCAGGGAAATGCTAATTAAAACCACAATGTAAATTTCAATTACATGCAATGAAAGGCATGATCAGTAAATTATCTCATATTCGTGATCTGAATTATTTGATTATGGAAAGTTAACACAATATAGTAATCTAATTTTAAAGAAAATCTAATTTCAGTAATCTAATTTTAAAGAAAAAATATAAATTCACATATTATAGCAAAAAGGAATTATAGTGTAAAGAAAATAAAACTTGAAATATGATTATGAAGGATCACTATTAGGGTTTGGGTGAATAGTATAAGTTTGTTATTTACAGATTTATATTCCATGGTATTTTGAAACTCACAATATGGTAATACTATAGCATATGATTTATTATTTGCATGATTTGTGACTTTGGAGATTAAATATGTTCATATTTTAAATGATCAACAACCCATACTGTAAAATGCATTCTAGTTGGTCATTAAATATCGAAAAGGTTAGCTTTTAACTATATTGTTAGAATGGAGGTTCAAAATAATAAAGTTAAGTTATAAGCTGAGAATTATATTATTGTACCTACTTCTTAAATTATGCAAATTTTAAAGACTATTCTAATATTTAATTTCATCTTAAGGCTTTACAATGTGATCATTTGTTTTCTTTATTTTGGAAATAATAGGTATGCAACAATGATCTTACGTATAATATACATATATGATAAAAGTTAGCATATAAAATATGTATTCAGTATTTTAATATGATTTAAAATGTCTATGTCTGTTTTACAGCAACTTCAGATTTTTAAAGCCTGTTAAGATTGTAGTAAAATTTCTTATTACTGTTGCGTTTTTACCCATTGTGTTAAGTCAGCTCATGAATGGTCAGAGATCTAGTAGAGGAATTGCAAGAGTTGCATTGGCCACCAGTCTCATGGTTTCTTCCTGGCAAATCTTATAATTTGTCAGTCTTATCTTTGTGTTTTTGTCATTTTTGCTCCCATTTGAAAATGATTTGTAGTGAACATGTTTTCAGTCTATGCCATTGTCACACAAAAGTTAATGCCTGATATAGACCTAATGTTGTTGCTCATGAGATTTAGTTATATGAAATATACCATTTGACTCTCTGAACTAATTTTTCATAAAATATACTTTGCCTGAAAACAATTGCGCCATCTTTATTCTCTTTTTCTGAATCTCCCTGCTGTATTAATATCTAAATTTTCTGTTTTGGTTAAGTCTTGATTTTGTTAAATCTCTTGTGTAAGCAGCCTTTACTTAAATTTCTTTAAAAATATTTTACTATGTAAATAAGACATATTAATTTTAGAAAATGGAGTATGCAAAAAAGGAATCTCTATAATTATCTCTCACCAGAGAGTAACACTGTTTATATGTTGGCATATTCTTTCAGATGTCTTATACATAATCCTTATTGCTCATTATATCAAAAGTAACATCATTTTAGTATTTCTCTGACATTAAAGAGAATGTCTGTAATGTTTCACTAGTAAAAAATACAAAGCATTATACCAATTATTAGGGTTTATGGTTTTTGTTACAATATTCTTAATTTTATCAGTAAATTTTTATGTCAACTTCAATGATTTTTTTAAATTACATTTTATACTTTTGAAATGTAAGTGCAATGAATTTAATTAATACACTGCCTACTGCTGAATATATTTTATGCTTTTGAATTAAAAATCTACATTTTTAATTAGATATAATTATTTGACATCACTATATCAACTTGTTAAAATGTATTTGGGACCTATACAAGTGTGTTGTTCATTACTGAGATTTGTCTTTCTTTAATTAGTGTGGTATGGTATTTATTTCTAGGCTTTATATCAGAGAGGTTTTGTTATTTTTTTCTCTGTAAAAATGTTTTGAGATTATTTGTCTTCAATTTAAATGTGATAGAGTTTAAATAGCTTAATTTGTATATATATTTATAAATTACATTCTTATACATTCTTATGTATATTTATTTCTCTACATATATAGTTACTGAAATTTACATATATAGGTAACATATATGTAATATGTATATGTAGAGAGGGAGAGAGAAAAATATATGTATTCTGAGAAAAGTGTGGCCTGAGAAAACCCAATGTCTTTGAGAACTTTTCAGGGGTACACAATATTCTTCCTTTCTAATGACATTATCTAGGCAAGGCCATTTTTTTTTTTTTGTATATTAAAGTAACGTAAGAGAATAATAGATTGAATACAGAAGAAAATAGGAAAAAGCCAGCTGCTTCTATTCAATTACAGATAAAAAAATTTTGAAAAATGTAAAAGCATGCCAAAATTCATACTATGTTTTTTTCCTTTTGGAAAATATAACCATTTTTCATGGGAAAAAGTGCTGTGTAAACATTTAATAAATGATTTCATATATTTTAAAATAAAATAATAAATACATTCCTCTGAAATTCAGTTTTAATTTCTCATGTGACAACTGTCAATAAATAAAACTCACATAAGTAACACTCTGTTAGAATTCTCAAAACCATGTTTAGCATATGAAGAGTTCTTTGAATCTAAATGTTTGATAATCATTTTGCCAGCTCATTAGCTACATCAACTTTTGTTTGTATTGTGAAATCTTCCTTTTGTATGGAATAATGCATACCCTAGACTGCCTTGGATTTCGAGTTTCAAATGTGGTACAGGTTACGTCAATAAGAAGAATATATAAGGAATTAGGAAAATAGAAATAAAGAAACATGAGGAGACCAATGGCTGGCCATTCTGCTAGCTAGTATGGTCCAAAAGACCTTAGATTTTCTTGTTGCTGTTGTATCAGAGATGCTTTTGTAAAACCTCCTATCTTCATAAAGGGTATGGGGAAAATTCAGAACCGCCATTTCATAGTTCAGATCATGGTGAGAGAGAAACAACATTAGAACCAATGCTGCATGGTAGTTGATTAAATACTATCTTGATACACATAGGCAGAAAACTCTGGAATATCTGAAGTGTGGCTCTGAGAGTTTTTCCTAGAAGTTCAGCCAAGCTTCCATTTCTTGGTTTTTTAACAAATCTATATTTCTACAAATCAACTGAAAATTCTTTAATGCATTGCAATTTATTATTCACATGCAAATATCTGGAATAAATTCTGTTTTCTGCAGAGCAATTTCTCAGATACTATTTGTCCTCCCTGAAATATGCTATGTCTTGCTCTTAAAGCAGTTGAGCCCTCAGTATATTTTGAAAAATAAATATGACCAATGTCTTCATTAATGTATAGCTATCTTTATATTTTGCATTTCTTGATGAATTTAGATAAAGGTATATTTCTAAAAATTTACCATGTATTAGGACATTTTGGAGTCTATTAAGTATATAGTGGTGCTAATTCTGAGTAACTGTGATCAAATTCTGCATTGTTAGCGTTGCTGTTTGTTTTGCTCTCGTTTAATTGTTTTTGAGATATACCTGAAATTTTTTCTATTGTATTAGTCCATTCTAAGTTTTTTTGGGTACTTTCAGATGTATTTATTTTGCTTTAACTTTATTGGATACTTTTGTTTTGATTATATTATTTTGCCAGATTCAGTATTTTAATAGTTAATTCATGAAATTGTATGGGCTCTTTTGAAATTAATGTAATTATTATATTAGTTATATATATACAAATTTATATTTAAATATCTCTGTGTGTGTGTGTGTGTGTGTGTGTGTGTGTGTGTGTATATATATATATATATATATACATATATATGGGTGCTTTTCATTTTATTCCTTTCTCAGTGACTGAAAACATTATGCAGACAGCCCATCATTATTTTCTGGCTGTCAGTTTATTTTAATTTTTCATATTGTATGTATTTTTACATATTATTTTAGTGTTAAGTATTAATAAAAGATATAGCTTTGCTGTTAATTTAATTCATCAGTATAAATATTTTCTCTTAAGTTTTCTTCTTTTCTGCATTTCTGGGTCTATGTTTATGTGTATATATTGTGTGTATATGGGTAATCTAAAATGCATATTCTTATTTGAATCCATAGGAAAACAATGGAATAATTTAAAATCACTAAGTGGGCCTGTTGTAATAAGTGTAAAATGGAAAAAAAATCAATTTATAACAACTTATTAAACCTTAAAATCTTTATTTTTATTAAAGGCTTTATTTCCATATACATCCTTTATAACCTGGGTTTTTATTGTTTTTTAGCATCCAGAAAGGCTTACAACTTTGTTTTCACAATCTTTAAGATTTAAAAAAGTTTAATATTTTAATCTTCTTTAGTGTAATTGTCAGCATTAAAAAAGAGTATGTTTTGCATCTTACAGTTAAAAAGAATATACTTTTTATTTACTTGTACCAGCCCTGATTGCTTGGTAAATTTTCTGATGTTTATACAGTTTAGATTTTAAACAATATTTTAATAGTGTGTACTTTTTCTTTAAAATAATATTTTTAATATTAAAAGATGTACAATAATATTTTTATTACTCTACCAGACTTGTTGAGAGCCACTACTTGCATAATTTTTTTGGTCTTTTTAAGTTCCAATTTATATGTGTACTGATAATAATCAATTTTATTCATCCTTGTAATTGAGTAAAACTGTTGATATCACTAATGGTGGTGAAAGATGACTTAGTTAATGATACACTTCCATAAACATGACTATTTTTCTGAAAGCGGTGCTTTATTCCTTCATAGAAGTGGTTGTGGCAGTATATCTATAGTGCTTTATTTTCTTTAACAGGCTCAAAAATATTGCCCACTTTAAAATTAAAGTCTCTTTCCATTGTGAATCAGATTTTTGCTCATTCTTCCAGTTAAAGGGATCTGCTATAGAGTTTGAATTTATTCTTATTTATTCTATTGCATATACAACTTTAAATGCAATTACTCAAAAATTTTTACTCACTTATGCTCAAATATTGAAGTGCAATTTATTTTTGATATTTATATTACACCTTAACATTTCTAGAAATAATTGACTACAATGTCTTTTGAATATCTCATATATATGTGTCCTCTGTAGGTAATAGTAAAAAACAAATGAATAAAATACAGCTATAACATTCTCATTTTCAGTTTTTCATGTAAGAGGCCTGGGATTCATCATGTCCATCCTTACAATTAGAAAAGATATGAACGAACTGAAAATTAACAATTCTTCATAGATCCATCAGTATATGAGGTCAACAGCAAATTGCTGCTCCTTAAGATGGAAAGATGGGTGACCCAAAGAATCACAATTTGCTGGAGCAGAAGCCTAGGAGCTATATTCTCCCCTGAAACTAGCACCAGAGTAGAAAACCTTAAAATGTAGTTTACACATTTCTAGAGGCTCAGCATGAACAAGCTTGAGAGTTAAGACTCCAGAGAGGCACAGTCTTGGAGAGGGGGCAAACTTTTATGAGTTTTATCTCCAGTAGCCCCACAAAGATTTTATGGTGTCATTTAGAGTAAAATCCCCTAGTGCTCCTTACTGGATTGGGGGGAAATAAACTGACTTCCAGGGAAGTAATTTTACCTGAGCCTAATTTACCTTGGGTTTTACCGGAAGTTAATTAATCTGGTTAAAGAGAAATACTCAACCCTAGACAATTCCAGCATTCACATGGGGGAAGGGAAGTATCAAATTCCAACATTGCCAGCCTTTCTTTCTAGCCTCAAAGCGGGAGGAGGGAGTAGAAACAAAGAAGAAATTATTAAGGTCACAACCCAGGAGCACCGACTCACCAAAACACTGAGGCATAATCACAGGAATATAGAACACTTTCTCTTTCCCAACATCTTAACACAACATAAATTGGACTCCAGTATCATAACAGGAATATCATAACAGGAGAATACAACTGTAAGAACTGCATTTCTCATGCCTTATTTAAGAATAAATCTCATATATTTGTAGGCCTCATATCTTCCTTTGCAAAGTGTCTGTTCGTATCCTTCACCCACTTTTGAATGGAGTTCTTTGCTTTTTCTTGTAAATCTGTTTTAGTTCTTTGTAGATTCTGGATATTAGCCCTCTGTCAGATGGGTAGATTGCAAACTTTTTTTCCCATTCTGTTGGTTGTCAGTTCACTGTAATGATTGTTTCTTTTGCTGTACAGAAGCTCTGGAGTTTAATTAGATCCCTTTTGTCTATTTAGGCTTTTGGTTTTTTTTTTTTAGGCTTTTTTTTTTTTTTTTTTTTTTGCCAATGCTTTTGGTGTTTTAGTCGTGAAATCCTTCCCTATGCCTGTCCTGAATGGTTTTGCCTAGGCTTTCTTCTAGGGGTTTTTTGGTGTTAAGTCTTATGTTTAAGTCTTTAATCCATCTGGAGTTAATTTTAGTGTAAGGTGTCAGGAAGGGGTCCAGTTTCCGCTTTCTGCACATGGCTAGCCAGTTTTCCCCACACCTATTAAACAGGGAATTCTTTCCCCATAGCTTGTTTTTGTCAGGTTTGTCAAAGATCAGATGGTTGTAGATGTGTGGCCTTGCCTCTGAGGCCTCTGTTCTGTTCCATTGGTCTATATCTCTGTTTTGGTACCAGTACTGTGCAGTTTTGGTTACTGTAGCCTTGTAGTATAGTTTGAAGTCAGGTAGTGTGATGCCTCCAACTTGGTTCTTTTTGCTTAGGATTGTCTTGGCTATATGGGCTCTCTTTTGGTTCCATATAATGTTTAAGGTGGTTTTTTTCCAGTTCTGTGAAGAGGGTCATTGGTAGCTTGATGGGGATAGCATGATAAACATCATGTTATTCCAGGAATACAGGGCCATTTTAACATTGGGAAATCAATTAATGTAATCATTCACATTAAGTTAAAAATTATATGAATATATCAATAAATGAAGAAAAATTGTTAAAAAATAATGTTCACTCATGATAAAGTTCTTAGAAAACCAGAAATAGAAAGGAAATACCTCAAATTAAAAAAAAAAGTCTACACAAAAACATATAGATAACATATTTATGATGAAAAACTATTTTCTACTAAGATCAAGAACAAAGCAATGATGTCATGCTCTTGCCACTGACTTTTAACATCACACTGGAAGTCCCGTCTAAAGCAAAAAGATAAGAAAATAACAAGTATACAGATCGAGAAAGAAGACATAAAATAGTTGTTGTACATAGGTGACAGAATTGTTTATGAATAAAATTCAAAAGAATCTTCAACAACCACCACCACAAAAATCTCTTTGGACTAATAAACAATTACAGCACATTTTCAAGATATAAATATTATACAAAGTCAATTCCTTTCCCATATACCAGCAATAGACAATTGGTATTTGAAATTAAAAACACAATACCACTTACATTAAGACCCTCGCAATGAAATACTTAAGTATAAATCTAATAAAACATGTTATTAGATCAATATGAAAATAACTATAAAACCCTGAAGAAAGAAGTCAAATCAGATCTAAATAAAAATGAGGAGATTACCTGTCTTGAAAGATAGAAGATGCAATATTGTTACAATGTCTGTTTTTTCTAACTTGATCTATATAAATTCCTTGCAATCTCAACCAAAATCTCAGTGAGTTATACAGCAGATGCCAGAAAACTGATTTTGAAGGTTTTAATAAAAGGCAAAAGACCCAGCTGGTAAAAATGTTATTGAAACAGAAAAACAAAGTTAGAGGACTCGTACTACTCAATTTCAATACTTACCATAAAGTTATAGTAATCAATACTGTGATATTGATGAAAGAATAGAGAAAGAGAATAGAAAGCTCATAAAACCCACACAAATATAGTCAGGTACTCTTTAATAAAGAGCAAAGGCAATTCAACTGTTAAAGGATAGTCTTTTTAACAAATGGTGCTGAAATAACCAGACATCCACATATCAAAAAAATAATAATCTAGATAAACATCATGTCTTTCACAAAAATAAACACAAAATTAATAACAGAACTAAATGCTAAATTTAAAACTGTAAAACACCTAGAAGATATTATAGCATAGTAGAAGATCTAGATAACCTTGGTTTTGTTAACAACCTTTTAGAAGCAATGCAGAAAGCATGATCCATCATAAATATTGATGTTGGACTTTACTAAAATTAAAAATGTCTTCCCTGCAAAAGACACTGGTAAGAGAATGAAAGACAAGCCACTGACCTGGAGAAAATAGAAAATATTGTAAAATGCATATCTGATAAAGGACTGAAATGAAAATGCACAGAAAACTCTTAAAACTCAACAATAAAAAACAAACTAATTAAGAAATGATTACAAAATTAGATACTTCATCAAAAATATACGATGGTAAATAAGCATATAAAAATATGTTTATCTGCGTATGTCATAGGCGAATTAAAAATTAAAACTACAGTAACAAACCACTACACACCTGTTAGAACGGCCAAAATAAAAACATTAACACCAAACACTGAAGAGGATATGGAGCAATTAGAATGCTCATTATTTGCTGGTAGGAATGCAAAGTGGTACAGCCACTTTGGGAGATAGTTTGGCAGTTTCTTACAAAACTAAACATACTTGTACCAGCAAACTCATTCCTTCTTATTTATCCAAATGAATTGAAAATACGTCCACACAAAATGATTCACAATTGTATATAGCAGCTTCATTCATAATGACTAAAACTTGGAAGCAACCAAGATGTCTCTAATTAGGTAAGCGAATACAGAAACTGGGGTATAACCATACAATGGAATATTATTTAGAGCTGAAAAAATATGAGTTATCATCTTGGAAGGATGTGGAGAAATCTTAAAAGCCTATTAATAAGTGAAGGAAGCCAATCTGGAAAGGCTACATATGGTTTAAAACATGACATTCTGAAAAAGGCAATACCATGGAGACAGTAAAAATGTCAGTGGTTCCCAGGCTGCCAGCGGGGTGGTGATGAGAGGAAAAAGGAGATGAAAAAAAGAGATGAATAATTATTCTGTATGATGATGTAAAACACATAGCATTACATATCTGACAAAACCCAGAGAGTGAACAAAACCAAGAGTGAGCCCTAATGTACAGTATGAACTTTGGTGGATAATGTGTTAATGTTGGTTCACTGATTATAACAAATGTACCATAATTATATGGCATATTGGTGTTGGGGGGACTGCATGTTTTTGGATGTGTGATGAGAGTATAGGGAAGGGTTTGGGAACTTTATGTACTTTCTTTTCTATTTTGCTGTGAACCTAAACTCTAAAGAATAGTCTAGGGCTGGGCATGGTGGCTCATGCCTGTAATCTCAGCAATTTGGGAGGCCGAGACAGGCAGATCACCTGATGTTAGGAGTTCAGGACCAGCCTGACCAACATGGAGAAACCCCATCTCTACTAAAAATACAAAATTAGCCAAGTGTGATGGCGCATGCCTGTAATCCCAGCTACTCAGGAGGCTGAGGCAGGAGAATCGCTTGAACTTGGGAGGCAGAGATTGTGATGAGCCAAGGTCGCACCATTGCTCTCCAGCCTGGGCAACAAGAGCAAAATTCTGTCTCATAAAAAAAAAAAAGAGAGAGAATAGTCTATAATTTAAAACATACAGTTATATCATGTTTTATACTAACCTTACCATATTAGCAATTGTGTGGAATTGTAGCTTTTATTTAAAGAAAATTGATATCTAAAAATGTTGAAATTGCTTTCTCAATTGCCCTCCTGAAAATACATATAAACCAATGCAGAAAACAGTTAATTGGCTTTCTGAAGTCTTGGTTACATTGAATATTATCATTATTATTTGATTCTTTCAAAGTAGATAGGTGAATCCATTGTTTTATTTTAATATTTTTATTAAAACTTTTTCTATTTCCTCTTACATTTGTGTTTTGAGTAATATTGTTTATTTTCTACTCCACCTATTTATTATATATTAATATTTTTAATAAGATTGTTTGAACTCTTTTCGCATGTGGAATATTAACATTTTTGTGTTTGTGGAGTGATTTTTATAAGTTTTTCTTTTAGCAAAATTTATAAATATTTTGATTGATTTTGTCCATAACTTTTATTGATATACAATTCATCTGTATGTATGTTGTTCATTCAAAAATATTTTTTCAGTGACTACTGTATTATAGATAATGGAAATATATAAATAAAGTAGAGAAGGGGCAAAATAACCTGCCCTCATGGATTTTACCTTCTAAATTAGGGAGGCAAATATTATGCAACACAAATAAAATATATGGTATTTTGAAATGTTAAGCATTGGAAAAATCAGCACACATGGTGTAGAGTAGAACTCACAGACTAAGGGTTAGCAGTAAAATAAAAAGTAGATTCCAATAGACTCTTGTGCTACAAAAAGCTTTTCAGGGGCCAGGCTTGCCATTGCCATTAGGCAGTTTGCATTGTTTCCAGAAGAGTGATTGCTCTTAATTACCATTCCACATTTTGTAAGGACTCTAGGAGACAGGTAGAATCCAAACATGTGCCTTCTTGATTTTATCACCATTAAGATGCTTTGCCTGAGAGATCAAACAACCTTCGGCTGAAATCAGGTGGCCAGGTGAGTTGTATATCTGTATTGATAACCTAGAGACCTTCATTGAATGGAGGCTAGAAGTAAAGGAGAGGGAGTGGTACAAGGGAACTTTAGTCCCATTAGTCTCTACTATATGTTGTTATGCAACCAGAGAGAACTGCTGCAGCCATTCAGTGGCAAGTAGGAAAAGGAGATAGAATATATCTGAAGAGTGGGAAAAGGTTTCTGTTTTGAAAGGGGTACTCAGGGTAGCTTCATTTAAATGTCTAAGTAAAAATTTAAAGCAGATGAAGGAGTAAGTCATATGGTTATTTGGTAAAGAGAATTCCCAGATGATAGATTAGCATGTATTAACACAAGGACCTCAGTCTTATAAAATGTAAGGATTTTTGTATTTAATCAGAATATGCGGAAAAGCTGTAAAAGGATATGATATAGAAGTAGTATTCTGAATTACATTTTTAAAAGAGAATTCTAGTAGTTTGGTTAATGACAATAGTCCGTTCAGGAATAAGAGTAAAAGAGCAAGATCACTTTAATAACGATGGTGTATTATTCTGGGACTCATGGGAAGCCGATTCCAAGACAGGATTCCACGTCCAAGAGATCTATTGAAGGGAAAGTCTGTGAGGGAAAATGAAGAGGGGATGAGAGGAGGCTGGGAGAGCCAAAAGACCTGGGTTAAGGTCTGACTATTCTGAAAGGAAGCAAGGAAGGAAGGAAGGAAGGGAGGGAGGGAGGGAGGGAGGGAAAGGAAGAAGGGAAGGGAAGAAAGGAGGGAGAAAGGGAGGAAAAGAAAGTTTGGTCTTGGATTTCAGTACACATCTAAGAAAGTTTGGCCAGATTGACAGGGAATTCTAGAGTCAAGAACATTTTGTCAGGTGGATCCCACATCTTTTAGGAATGCATATGACTTAGATCTTTGCCATCTTCAATCATTGGTCAGGAGCAGCCCATGGAACCTTTGACTTCAGCACAAATGCAGCTTTGGATTTCAAAGTGCTGAAGATGGATCTATTAATCTAGTAAGTTTTGAAGCAGGAACTCTTTCTTTTAATTTTAATTTTCAGTTGTTACGGGTATATAATTGTATGTAATTGTGGTGTGTACATGATATTTTAATATAGTTATAAAATGTGTAATGAAAGAAATTATGTTAAGTGAAATAAGCCAGGCACAGAAGGATATAGTTTGCATGTTATCACTCACATATGAAACAAGAATTTGATGTGGCATATTTTTCTGACCACAACATCAGATGAACAATGATAGCTTAGACAAGAGTACTACCAGTAGGGGTGGTAAGGAAGAAGTAGCAATGTGTTTGGAAGATAGAGTAAATAATATTTGATGAAGGATGGCTATATGATGGGAGAGAAGAAAAAAAGATCTAAAAGAATTTATTTAAAAATAGCTAAATTAGACTGTAGAAAAATGATTTCTGCAATTCTGATATTTCCATTAAGACCAATTTATTACCTTTCACTGTAATGAATTGTTTTTTCATAATTCCCTAGAACTTTCTAATTTTTATCCCATGCAAAATGATTTTGGGAGGCACACTCATTGACACAAAACATGCTGTCTTTTTCTTAAATCTCAAGTTTGCATCTTTGCAATATGCACATCCCCAATACAAATAAGATTATTTTTCATTTAAAATCTGTGAAGTTCTCTAGTTGAGGGTTTTTGTTTGCTTGCTTATTTTAACCAGTAGCCTCTAAGTTTCTCTAAATTTGTATTTGCTAAAGGCAAAATTGTTACTCTAATATCTTTGTATCTTTGGAGCATAGGAAAGACCTTGAGAGGCAACTAAATAAATGTTTCAGACTTCTATTAAATTTAGGATATTTTTCAGGGCTTACAAAAGTAGAATAGGAACTTAAAAATAATTTTTTTGCAAATAATTTATATAAATAAAAATTATATTTGTAAAAATAAATTTAAATATGTGTTATAGAATCCATACATAATGTTGTTACACATATCTAGATAGACACACATATGCACACACATCAGAAGTGCAATCTTGCCAGGAATGTTTATTTTCTCTGAAAGTTATGTTATAGGTGGAACATTATCAAAATATTTTTTTCTTTGGAGATTGTTTTTCTGGTAAAAATTAAAGTTTTTTTTTTTTTTGAGATGGAGTCTAGCTCTGTCATCCAGGCTGGAGTGCAGTGCATAATCTCAACTCACTGCAAACTCCACCTCCCAGCTCAAGTGATGCTCCCATCTCAGCTTCCTGAGTAGTTGGGACTACAGGCACAGGCCATCATACCTGGCTAATTTTTGTATTTTTAATAGAGATGGAATTTCACCATATTGGTCAGGCTGATCTCAAACTCCTGACCTCAGGTGATCCACCCACCTCAGCCTCCCAAGTGCTGGGATTATAGGTGTGACACACCGCACCCAGCGTATATCTAATTTTAGTGTGTTACTTAAGTACATCTAATTTTAGTGTGTTACTTATTTATCCTGGCAGTGCAATCCATTACCTAATAACTTTTTGTCATTATATATATATATATATATATATATATATATACTAAAAATAATTTGAGTGACATAAGAATCTCTATATTCAACAATTCATTAGTGAAAGTATGAAAATTGCCATAGCCCAAACAAATCTATTACTTTGATCTCATGATCTTACTGTATATTATAGAGTAAATATTTGTGTCTTCTAAAATTTTGTATATTGAAGCCCTAACCCCTAATATGATGGTATTTTGAAGTGGGGCTTTGGGGAGGTAAGTAGGTGAGTCATGCAGTCACTAGATGAGGTTATGCGGTGGGTGATTCAGGATGAGATTAATGTCCTTATAAGAAGAGCAATAGAAACCCAGATTTCTCATTTCTGTCCATCATGTGAGTCCATAGCAAGGAGATGAGCATCTGCAAGCCAGGAAAACAGTTCTTATCAGAAACCAAATCTGCCAGCACTTTGATCTTGGATTTCTATTTGTGAAACTGGAAGAAGTGAATATGGGTTGTTGAACCTCCCAGTCTATGGAATTTCATTATGCAGCCTGGGCTGACTATGACATTGTGATTTAAGGAGAAATGTGTCCTTCCCATATTCCTCTCCATATTATTTCTTATCAACACATCATAACAGTTTTAAAATTCATATACATTTTTGAAATTCAAGTGAATTTTAAAACTGATATGTATGATTTTAAATTTTAAAACAGTAAGTTTGATTGCTGTCAAAGCAAACATTACTTTTAATGGCAAAATAACACAATTACTTTTGCACCAAACTAATAATTAAAAAAGAATGTACACCTGTGTGTATTTAAATTAGATTCAAATAACATAATAGAAATAAATGCATACAATCAACATTGGTTTTAATCAATTTGACTTGTGTGCAGTAATTTACACACAGATTTTCATTACACCCGCTCTTACCTAAAACTTTCAAAGCATTCATATGAAAGTTGCATTCTGCTTGTTCTAAACACTACCATATGACAATTAATGACAGATCACCTGCTGATATACTATTTAGTGTTAGCTATTTATATCTTCTCTAATTTAGGTAAATAAAGTATGCATAAACATTCAAAGCTAAAAACTAATAAAAATGTGTAACTATGTGCCAGTTACTATACAACAGGGCAGTAGTTCTCAGTAGAGACAATTTTTGTTCCTCAAAGGACATTTGGCAATATCTGGAGACATTTTTGGTTGTCAAAGTTGGAGGTTGCTACTGGCATGTAGTGGGTTAAGGATAGGAATGTTTCTAAGCATCCTACAATGCACAAGACAGCCCTATAACAAAGAGCTATACCATTCAAAATGTAAATGATGCCAAGGCTAAGGCACTTTTTAGAGGTACAATGATAAGCATTATAGAATTGCTATTTACATATATGAAATGTGTAATCTACAAAATAATACACTAGCAAATATTAACTCACACAATATTCATTAATAGTATTGAAAAGTTGTGTTATGTTAAAATAATAGTGAAAATTTATATTGTGATAGGGTTGGAAGGGCCCAATAAATAATATCCCCCATCTTCATTTGAATTTAGGAACTATTAAAATATTAATGAAAAAAAGTTATTAGTTTTTCTGCTGGCAAATATTAGATTGGAGGATGTTACCTAAAAATGCAACACAATCTATTTAGTTTATCTTTTTGTGTGTCCTCTAGTCCACTCTGTGAATACTGCCATTTGTATAAGCCCTTTCCCAGTCTCTACAGAAAAAAATCTGAAAGAGCATGATGATTAAAATTATACTTTGTAGCATATGTTCATACTATTTGTTAGCAAGATGACTTGAAGAGAGTTAATATCACTTTCTATGAAGTTCAGCTTTTTTACATGATAAAAATATTACCCATGTCGTATAGGTTTGCAAGGAATAAAAGTAATAATGCCTATAAAGGGTTTAGGATTAAAACTCAAAATGCATCAGGCCCCCGGTACCTATTAGACACCATCATTTATAGTCTCACCTGAAACTAAGAAGAATTTCAAAATTAAATAAGAATTGTTTATATATTGTTTCCATTCTTGAGAAGGTAAAACAAATTATTTAAGTAAAGATATATATTTAAGGAAAAAATGCTAACAAACAATTGGAAGGCAGTGTATTTACCATTTTCTTTACTTCAAACTTTATATGAGAAACTTATCAGAAAGAAATATGAGATGTCTATTCCAGTTCAAGATTACTGATTACAATTTTCCAAATAATTAATTCATTATTCTTATTGTACTGAAGTTTTAGGGAAAAAAGCAAAAATAAAATCAAGCTGAAGGCTAGAAAATTGGGGTGATGAAAAAAAAATCAGTGATTTAGCATGTTACCAATTTTTTAATTGCAGTAAGGTAAATTCTAATTGTATCTATTTAATCACATAGAAAAAGCACATTTAATTATACTATTTAATACCAGTAATTTTACTCACTATCCCATGAAAGTGGAAAAAAATTATTGTATTATTTTTTACTGGAGAGAGAATCAGATACCTAAATAGTACAAATGAGTAGAGAAGATACAATTGATGACAGATGTTCCTAACTGCATCATTCATTTCACTCAGAAAGAAAAAGAAATAACAAGTGTTTATTTTATTTACTTTGATTGAAACTCACTTGCTTTTTTAAAATAATTAACTGGGGATTCAGGGAAGTATTTTAATTTTTACATGCCTAAAGGTTATGTATCCATAGTTCTTTATTTTAGTGGGTGTTACTGTTTTGTAAACTCTTGAAAGAAGAATCAATACAATTTGACTTTTTGACAATTTTTTAAAAACACAAAATCTAGTTCCAGTTGTAAGAGTGGCCGAGAGAAAGGAGAACAGACCCAAAGTCAGGCAATAGAGTTTTATTAACCTGCCGGGCTGCTCTGTAACAGTCAGAGGAGGCAGCCCTGAGTTTACAAAACAAGGGGTTTATATAGGGTGAGAGGGGCATAATCTATCCACTGGTAACAGGCACAGAGATAGTTTGTTAACTTGTAACAGACCTACAATACATTATCCTGTGACTTTTGTGACTGCAATTTTTTTTCAAAAAGAGAGAATCCAGGAGTTATGTGTCAAACAGGAATTTACAAGTATGGATAACCAACATGTTTTCCCTGTCCTCCCTCAAGCTGCTGGGATGGGTGTAATCAGGCTTTGCTTAATTGTAGCACCAGCCTTGATGTGGCGCCTAGGTAGGGGTTTAGGAATGCAGCTGCAAAGCAATCAGAGTGGGAGGAAGGGGTAAGCCTGCTCCTGGAGGGAGTTTCCTTGTCCCTAACACCAGTGATACACATTGTTGTATCAAGTTTGAAACATATGAAAACAGATGTGAACAAAATATTTTCAGGAAATCTTTAGCTAGATTATTACAGTATCTTCAGTACATGCATGTAAGTAGGAATGAATCTTTGAAAGAGTAAAACATTTTAAAAGATTAAAAATTAAGACAAATTTTAATGTTTTTACATATTGCATAGTAATTTGTAAACTCAATGTTTAATTTTATTTTAAATTGCCTGAAATGTACTCATAAACTGAAGTGAGATAGGAACACAATGAGCCACTGCGCCCGGCCCTCTGCTGTGATTCTGTTTTGTAACTTATCACTGTTGTCTTTGAGAGCTCTCAGACTTGTCTGGCTCTGAGCATATCTGGTGGCTTTTGTATCCTAGCCTGCAACTGACTTAGTCTTTTTATCTGATAGCTCAGTATTTGGGAATGACAGACCCTTCACCAGGAAAACATTTGTATACTCAAAATTTTGCTTGAAGTTTTTGGGTGCTTAGACCCTTTTTCTAAGGGAGCTATGTACTTCATGTGAGGAAATCCTACTATTATTAGGATTGGTCACCCAGACCCAGATCTTTGTGGTCTCGGTTTCCATGTCTTGTGGAAGACCACAGCTTACTGAGATAGATTTCTCCCATGATGGAGACAGATTGTGTTGACCAGTGAACCACCTATAACCCTGGGAAATGCCCAACGTTTCTCCCCTTGGACTTCAGGGTAGAATTTCCGGGTTTCTCTGATTAAGTCTCTCCTTAATAACCAGATCAGGAAGGAACTGGTTTCTTCATTTGGCACAAATGAAATTAATACTGTTTGGGGTGCCCAGGCTGGCAGCCTAATTAACATTTCCTTTTCATATTCTACTCTCCAGGATGATTGCCCTTTGTCCTGCTGATAATGAGGTACTAGATAGTAGACCAGGAACTGGGCTTCTCAGGATTTTAATCCTGAAAAAAGTGGGTCTGATACTGCTACTGTTTTTCGTCCGTGTCCACCCCTAAGTAGGCCTTTCCACTACTTTCTTCACTTAGTTGCCTTCACTTGCCATCTGAGCAATTGGCAAGGATGTGCCATGCCTAGGTTAAACATGCTTGACCATTGTGTCCTCTACTCCTCTCCAATCAGTTTTGCTGGAATTTTGGCTCATGAGGCCCTCAAACATAGCTGTGAAACAGTTAGCAGTATAACACTGCCTTAAAACGTGCCAGCTTCTGAGATAATTCATTAAGTTGGTTGGCTTCAGAGTTAATCTTCCAGGAATAGATGCTCTAGATGTTACTATTGCACTGTAAAACATTGTGAAATCAGATTACTTTAAAATGATGTATCACAAAGTCATGGACAAAAGCAGTCATGAGTATGGAAGCCCAGGGCTTATAATCCAGCTCTGTGTTATACTAAATATGAGTAAAGTGTTTTTATTTTTTGTCTGTAAAATGGAAGCTGATATCTTCTATCCTGTGTGCCTCACACAGTGGTTAGAAGGATTAAACAAAACAAGAGTTTGTAATTTACAGCTCTATACAAATAGAAGATGCCATTATAAAAATAAATAAATATATTTCCCTGCTAAAGAAATAGTCGTGTAGCTACAAGACATTACAACATAGCACTTGGACCCCGAGGAGATACATACATTATATATGAAGACAATTTTCAGAAAACTGTTTATTATATAGCAAAATAGATCATAGAAAATAACTTTGGTTTTCATATGGTTATACCAAAATTGACCACTTATTCGATTTGCCTTATTATATTGAACATCCACATCAAACCTATTCTCCTACCTACCTGAACCTTTAATATACAAAGTAGTTGATTATTCAGATTTTGATTTTTGAGGTGGTATGTCAGCAGAGAGATTGCACCTGAATATATTCTGTTCCCAGAGTATACTTACCTAAAATGCAAATTATACACTCTGTCATTAAAATATTTTCCTGATTTATTATATAATACACTAATGTAATGATTACAAAGTAGATAACTTAATTTCTAAATCTTAGTAAAAATATTTTTACATCTCGTTTTGATAATATTTACAAAGACATTAACATTTAAAAATTGAAGCTTTCCATTAGGCTACAAGTTTGTTTTTTATCTTCAATCCCAGCTCACTTTTGCAGTTCATGAACTTACTCAGATTATTTTATATAAAGGATTATTATGTTTTTTGTCAATACTTCTACAGTTCTCAAAAAGTATTAATTCAATGCATAAGCATTGAGAGTTTTGGCTCATACTTTTGCTCAATAAATCAAAATACTGTAATTAACCTTTTTCTTTCTTGCTTGTTTTTGATATAGAAGCTGGAAAAGCAAAATCCTTTTAGATCACTTTGAAACTAGGGATGTGTAGATGACTGACAACTGGCCAGTATGATATCAACAGAATCAGGTGGCATATTGAGAAAGATTTGCTTACATAAAGGACAAATGCTAGGAAAAAAAAATCTTTGTGGCACACTTTCATTCTTGTTTCTGCCTTAAGTAAAATTTAGATATTTGACTTTGTAGTGACAAGCTCATATTTATTAGGGATAAAGTATAGGCATAAAAAGTTAGCGGCTAAAATAGAGAAACAGAAACAGATGAGTTTTGCTTCCTGAGGACACCAAATCAGAAATCAGAAAATTCCTACTTAGACTATTAGGTGAGAAAAAGAAAGCCTTGATGGTTTCAGCCCCATAGCTCAATTTTCTGTTACATTCTGCTAACCACACTCTCTGCTGAGACAAGTACCTCCTACATAACAAGCCCAATAAACTTAAATAAATAATTTGCACTTCTCATTTTTATTAAAAATGCCTCACCATTAAAGGCACTAAATCTTCTACAGTGTGTTAGGGTTCTTTTTGTGTGTGTTTATGGAGCTTCTAGGCCATTTTCCTTTCTTTCTACTTAGAATACCCTGGGCTTAATTTCATCTTAAACCATTACACTTACTATTTTTACTTCCTTAAACATTCTTCCAAACTTTACTTGAATATTTTGTCTCCTGGATCACTGTCATACTCTCTAACATTGCTGCTGTGATTTTCTCTCCCAAGTACAAAATATAACGTTTTTCTACGGGTAATCTAATGATTTTTTTCCTAGAAAATGAAGTGTTCTCAAAGAAAAGTTCTGCATTTTTATAAGTAGTTTCCACAAATAAAATGTGTGTTTGCCATTTTATTAACTCAAAAGTGAAGGCAGCTAAGCTCAGAGGTCTAACTATAGCCATAGACATTCTAATAAACAGCAATATAGTCTCTTTCTCTTAACGTGTGAAAGGAAAACAAGAGACTACCAGTCCTATGGAGAAAATTTGCAATATAGGTGAAGTAGCATAATTTTTAAAAATGTACAGAAGGGAAGAAACATGCTCCCTTAGGCCTGGAATAAACAATAATCTCTCCTAATAAGATTTTGTGGGATACTTCAGGAAGGAGATTCTTTAAGTTTTGAATAATTTCAAGGTTATATTTCAGAGGACTACAAAACTCACATATTCTCTAGGAAGTTCGGATTCATAAATTATTGTGTATAGGTTACTACAAGTAATTCTTTTTGTCATGAACATTATGCTAAGGACACTTAAGAGACAAAGTCTCCAGCAATTAGGTATCACTTGACTACTGTTTGGATAGCTATCAAAAAGACAAAAGATAACCAGCGTTGGTGAGAATGTGGAAAAAAGAGCACTCTTTTGCTCTGTTCGTGGAAATGTAAATTAGCACAGCCATTATGGAAAAAAAGTATGGAGACTTTTCAAAAAATTAAAAATAGAAATACCATATGATCCAGTAATCTCACTTCTGGGTATTTATCCAAAGAGAATGAATTTCCAAAGGTATCTGCACTCCCATGTTTATTGCAGCATATTCACAGTAGCTAAGCTATGGAATCAACGTAGGTCCATCTGTAGATGAATAAATAAAGAAAATGAATAAATAAAAATAATATATAGATAGATATTATTTACTCTTTCAATAGAAGAAACACATTTAGATAAAGATATTAGACCAAATCGCCTGTCTCCTTTCCCATAGAGGTTTCCACCTGGTAAAGTGAACTCATGGATGGCATAACAGTTTCTTTACATCCTCTCTCCCATCTTCAAATCAGTGGAATGAATTATATTAAAAAGACTGACACTGATATGTGCTGTTAAATATTTGGAGTAAATGGATCTCTCATGTGATTGTTAGTGGGTGTATAAAATATCTTTGAAAAACAATTTATGGTTACTTATAAAGTCAATCACACATCTACCCTGTAATAAGGCATTTGCACTCTTAGAAATTTAAATGAATTTTAAAAGAAGGATGAGTGAATATATACATTCACAAACACTTGTGGAAAGGTGTGTATAGCAGCTTTATAGGCAAATAATAAAAACCACAATGTGCAACACAATGAATAAACAAGTTATGGCATATTTATGCTGCAATTACTACACAAAAATGAAAATACAAGAAGTATTGATACATGCAACAACATGGATAAATCTCAAAATACAATGTTGAATTAAGAATCCAGAAACAAAGATAACACATTTCATGTTTTCATCTATCTTAAACGCTGGTAGAGGTAAAACTAACCTATAATCATAGAAATAAGATCAGTCATTGGCAGAGGTAGTTGTAGACATTGGCATGGTAGAATTGATCAAAAGAAAGCATTTTGAGATGGTTAAAATAGCATTTCTTGTATAGTTATTATGCAGTTATACTTAGTTTTCAAACCCCATGAATAAATACTTATGATTTATTTATGCTATTTTATGTTATTTGTATTATTATACATTTTTATTATGTATATATTTTATTATACATACACATATTTTATGATTATACATAAATTAAAATATAAACTCAAGGGTTCTCAAAATATCTACAAATATATAGCAAAAATGCATTTTTTAATGGAATAATAGGTAAAAAGCAACACAAAAGGAAAAGAATGAGACTGAAATCATATTTCTAACAGCTTTTCAGAGTGCTTAAAAAATGTGATTTCTTTATAATTCTGAGGAAATTATTTTTAACCTGGAATTCTGTATCTAGTTACATTTTCCAACAAGTATGAGAGCAGGGTAAAGACATTCAGACATTAAAGGACTCAAAAAGTTACTTTCCTTTGGACACTTTCTCCAAAAAGAAGTGGAAGTTGGGTTTCCTTGAAGGAGGATTCTGGAAAGAAACATCACTTCCAGGACACAGGGAATTCAACATTGTCTCCTCACTCCCTGAACTCCAGGCCCACTAGCCTTTTTATGCTGTCTTATAAGACATTGGTTAGGCATACTCTACCTCAGAATGCTCACACTTCCTGATTTTCTTTCCTGAAATTATTCTTTTCTAGATATCTGCATGGCTTGCCTCCAAAACTCATCCAGGTTTTAGTCAATTATCACCTGGTCCTAGAGGCCTTTATTGACCATTTTCTATTATGTAGCCACTCTACCACTCCTCATTCACTCACTAACCCCTTACCTTGTAGTTGGTCTTCATAGGATTCATTTCCATCTGTATTAGTCTGTTCTCTTGCTGCTAATAAAGACATACTGAGACTGGATAATTTATAAAGAATAAAAGGTTTAATGGACTTACAGTTCCAAATGACTGGGGAAGCCTCATAATCACGGCAGAAGATGAAAGAACAAAAGGATGTCTTAAATGGTGGCAGGCAAGATAGATTGTGCAGGGAACTCCTATTTATAAAACCATCAGATCTTGTGAGACTTATTCACTACCAGGAGAACAGTATGGGAGAAACTGGCCCCATGATTCAATTGTCTCCACCTGGCCCCACCCTTGACATGTAGCAATTACTGCAATTCAAGATGAGCTTTGGATGGGGACACAGCAAAACCATACCAAACTCTGATTTAAAATGTAAAATATTAATGTATGTTTAAATTGTGTTTCATCATATATGTGTATATTGCATATATCATATAAACATGCGTTTACAAATAATTTATTAAATTTAATAAAAAGATTGCTTACTCTTTACTTATTCACAAGAATGCAAGCTCTATGTTAACATAAATTTTATCAATTTTTTCACAATATTCTCAGTAATTAGGATATTACCTGATGTATAAAATAATACATATTTGTTGAATGAATAGCTAGCTTTTATTTCAATCATGTTTTTAAATACCCTGCTGGTTGCCTACTTTTATTTTCTTTGTCTTTGTTTAAATAAATGTTATTAATTTTACTGTTATTTGTAAAGAATCTTGAGAAGAGAAAGACAGAGACACATGTTTAATCTTTAAACTCTTTCAGGAGTCGCTTTAAAACACTCTTCTATGGTCAGAAAAAATTTCCCAAAGAAAGTGCTAAGCTGTGACCTGATTAATACACAGATAGCAACTTGTTTAAAAAAAAAAAGTGGCAGTGTGAGTAGTACAATGTTGTCCATGCTGCTAGAATTTGATAGAGAAATTATAATTTTTCAAATTGCTATCCTAATATATTAAAATCTGATCTGAGAAATGAACTAGCCAGACTGCTGGGAAGATGTCCAGTTTTTGGTGTGCTTAGCACTGATGGTCATTTATTTACACTTTGATTTTACTTGACTAAGAATATTGATTTAATTTAAACCTGATGAACTCATATGTGTTATACTTCAGTGTACTTCATTGAGATATAAAGTCAACAGTCCACTGCTGTGATATAAATGCTATTTACTTTAAATAAGCAAAAGAAAAATAAATGTTTTCTGTCTCTTCAGTTTTTCGCAGTATAAAGTAACCTGAATCATATTACACTCTCATGTATGATGCTTACCTTTTGTTTTAAGGCAATTTGTAATTATTGGATTTATTTTACAGTTCCCAAGCAACTAGTTTTATGACATCAAGAAATTATATCAATTTTTGTAGGACTCACAGATAACCATGACATTTTTTATTTATGTTACCCACTTTGATATATGATTTTGGAATTTTTTTTGCTTCATATCTTGAGAAGTAAACACCTGATACATATCTTTTACTACTTTGGTTATTAGTTAAGCATTTATTATTGGTAAGCCGCCTAATGTCTCCACTATTTACTTTCCTCTTTTGTAAATTAAGAGTGATGATCTCATAAAGTGATTTTAAATTGTACTCCTAGGTACTGTTCAGGTTCAACATTATCTTCAGGAAAACTATTTTGCTAGTGTCAGAGGGATTAAGGGGAGCAAATGATAAGGTAGGATTTAAAGCCCTTCAGACTCCATTTTTGCCATTATGGAGTACCTGACAAATACCTCTCCAGTTTCCCATTTGTATTTATCTATTGAACTTGCATAAAAGAGTTATTTATTCTGATGTTTTACCTGCAAAGATAACTTTAGTCCAAAATTTGGAGACTCTCAAACTATCAAAAATTATTGATCCTTTATTGCTTCTGATGTTCATGAACACAAAATGCCCAACCTACTCACTTTTTTTTTTTTATTGTGGTGGAAACATTTAATAGGATGTCTACACTTTTTAACAAAATCTTATGTATACAATACAGTCTTTATAACTACACTTGGACCTTGAAAAACATGGTTTGAACTGCATAGGTCCACTTACACACAGATTTTCTTCTACCTCTATCACCCCTGAGATAGCAAGGCCAACCCCTGTGTTTCCTTCTCCTACTCAATGTGAAGATAAGAAAGATGAACATCTTTATGATGATCCACTTTTTCTTAATTAATAGTAAATACATTTTATCTTCCTTATGATTTTTTAAATAAAATTTTCTTTTTCTCTAGCTTACTTTATTATATGAATGTAGTATGTAATACATATACAAAATACATGTTCATCAACTGTTTATATTATCAGTAAGGCTTCCAGTCAGAGTAGGCTATCAGTAGTTAATCTCTGGGGAAGTCAAAAGTTACATGTAGATTTTTGGCCGTGAGAGAAGATTAGCACCCCTAACACCCATTTTATTCAGGAACCAACTATATGGGAAAGATACTACACAAAAGATTTCTAAAACATGTCTAACTTGCACAACTAAAACTTTTTATTTCTTGAACAATTTCTTGGAACTTTTGTCAAAATTGTTTCACCCTGAACATTTGAATTTGTTCCTGAGCTCTTAATTTTGTTCCACTGGTCTTTGGGTATGTGTATCAGTGCCATGCTATTTTGATTACCATAGCTTTGTAGGAAATTTTGAGATAAGGTAGTTAAAGATCTTCAGCTTTGTTCCACTTGCTCAAAATTGCTTTGGATGTTAGGAGTCTTTTAGAGCTCTGAACAAATTTGTGAATTTTTAATTTATTTCCGTGAAAAAAAATGTTATTAGAGTTTTGATCAAAATTTTATTTAATTTGTTGACCACTTTAGTATAGATACTTTAACATTATGAATTTTTCTCATCCATAAACATAGAAGATATTTTTATGTCTTCAATTATTTTCATCAAAGTTTTATAATTTTCAGAGTACAGGACTTATACCATCTTGGTTAAATTTATTCACAAGTATTTCACATTTTGATGCTATTACAAATGAGATTGCTTTTATAATTTCTTTTACAGTAGTTTGTTGTTGATATATAGAAAAAATATATACTTATTTCTATGTTTATCTCCTGCAACATAAATAAATTTATGTCTTAATTTGAACAGTTATTTGGTGGTGTCTTTAGGTTTCTCTATACACAAGATCATGCCATCTACAAATAGAGACTATTTTATTTTTTCCTTTTAGATTTAGATGCTCTTTATTTATTTTCTCACCTAGTTGCTGTGGCTAGGACTTTTCATTAGTAAGCTATACAGAAATGTGGAGAATAAGCATCCTTTACCTGTTCCTTACCTTAGAAGAAAATATTTCAACACTTTACCATAGAGTATGATGTTGGCTGTGGGCTAGTGGTGTATGATATTTATTGTGTTGAGGTTAATTCTTCTATACCTACTTTGATGAGAAAGTTTTATAATGAAATGTTGTCAAATTTCATCAAATGTTTTTCATACATCTATTGAGATGATTTTTATCTTTCTGTCTGTTAATGTGATACATTATGGTATTGATTAGTATATGTTAAACCATACTTTAATCCCAGAGATTCATCCTAGTTGCTCATAATGAGTGACAATTCTAACGTGCTATTGAATTTAGTTTGCTAATATTTGGCTAAGGAATTTTGCATGTATGTTCATCAGGGATATTGGTTCATAATTTTTTAATTTTTATAGTGTTTTTTCCTGGCTTTGGTTTCATGTAATACAGGCTTCCTAAAATAAGTTTGGAAGTATTTTATACTTTCTAAGCTGTGTAATAATTTCAGAAAGTCTGGTATTAATTCTCCTTTAAATGTTTGAATGAATCTACCAGTGAAGCCATCGTTAGGCTGTTCTTTGATGAAAATCTCTTTATTACTGAACTAATTTGTTACTCATTATTGGTTTGTTCAGATTTTATATTACTTCATGATCCAGTATTAGTAAGTTTTGTTTTTATGAATGTATTTGTTTCTTCTATTATCAAATTTGTTGGCATATAATTGTTCATTTTAGTTTTTTATGATCCCTTGTGATATCAGTCATAATGTCTCTTTTATTTTTTACATTATTTATTTTAAACATTTTTAATTTTTTTAGTTATTTTAGGTAAAGATTTTCTATTTTTTATATTTAAAAAATCCAACTCTTTATTTCAATTATCTTTCTATTGTTTTTATAGTCTCTATTACATTTATTTCTGTTCTGACTTTTATTATTTCCTTTTTTCTACAAGCTTTGGGCTTAGTTGCTTCTTCCTTTTCTAGCTCCTTTTTCAATTAAGTTATTGGATTTTTCAACTCCATGATTTCTGTGTGTATTCTTTTTCAGAATTTTTATATTGTTCATACATTATTCTCTTCTTTTTGAGCATCTATGTGACAGGTATTTTGAATTCTGTATCAGGTAAACTATACATGTTTTATTAGAGAGTCAGTTTCAGAAAATTTATTGTTTCCTTGTTTGAGACATATTTTATTTATTTATTTTCCTTGACTTTTTGTGTTGCTATTACACATAAGAAAAAACAGATGCTTATCTCAGTCTTCGCTGACTGGCCTCGAATATGAGAAAACCCTCACCTATCAACCAGGCAAAGATTTTGGGGGTCTTTCAAACCTTCTTGCTGGTCCATGTTCTTTCTGGTTCTCAGCAACCCCCAAGCACCAACAGTATGCCAGGTCCCCTTACAGCTCCAGACAAGGGAGACCAAAATCAGTCACTCAGGTTTCCTCCAGAAAAGCTGAATCCTTTGACATTCTGTCCAACTTGTCCTCCCAGAGAGAAGCTGGAATTTGGAGTTTTGTACCCATTCACTTTGCACTAAGCTGGGTGGAAGAATTATGGAAGCTGCTAGTTTAAACTGTCAATGTTATTTTCACTGATTCCCAGGAAGCAACAGTGTGGTGAGCCTTTTCAGGGCACTTGTGCAAGACAGAAGCTGTTTCTTTAAACAGTTCCTAGAAAAGTTGGGACATTGAACATGTGGTAAACCTCCTTCTTTCCTCAGAGAGAACTTAAGAACTGATACATTTGTCTACTCACTGTGCTGAGCCAATGGGATAATCTGTGGTGATAATGAACCCAAACTGTGTCTTTGTTCTCACTTGTTACAAGGCAACTAGAGTATACTGGGATCCATTACTGTAGTTTGACAGTATTTATGAAGAATATAAGAAAATATTCCAAGACTGATGATATCATTATGCATATCAAAATGAAATTCTGAAATATGTACAATTTTGTTAAGGATTTTCAATAAAAATGTAGAAAAAGAATGTTTTCACTAATATATAAATAAAAGCATATTAGATTAAGTATAACTCTGTATCTTTTTAGGAAACCTATCTGCCTTGACAAAAGTTTACATTAGTGTACTTCACACGGTGAGTAACTGGTATTATTATTCACTATATAGATTTCAGCTTCCCTAGTGCTGTCATAGCAGATAAAATAATATGGGTAAATTGTTTAGTAGCTATAGTCTCTATCATACACTCAATTATACACAGATTATCAGGAAAATTAGTAACTCTCTGTAAAACTCAACTCTTCCTCATTAGAAATAATTATTAAGTTCATGGCAATATTACAGATGCAAATGTTATTATCCCCAAATGTATCAGCATAATGATTCATATATATATATATATACACACACACACACACATATATTTATGTACATACATATACATATATACATATACAGACATGAGAGATTGCTATAGACCAACCCACCCAATATGTTTTCCAATGTATTGCCTTTGTTAAATTATAATTTTTATATTTTACAGGTACAGAGAATTTTTAAATTTTGTAGGTATGGGGTGTATCTATTTATAGGGTACACGAGATATTTTGATACAGACATACAATACCTAACAGTCATATCAGAGTAAATGGGGTATCCATTACCACAAGAATTTATCATTTCTTTATATTACAGACATTCCAATTATACTCTTTTAGTTTTTTTAAAATGTACAACAAATTATTGTTGTCTGTAGTCACCCTGTTATACTATCAACTACTAGATCTTATTCATTCTACCTATATTTTTGTTCTTCCTAAACATGCCCACCCCACCTCACAACCACTCCCAGCCTCTAGTAACCATCATTCTACTCTCCATGTCAATAAGTTTACTTAAGTTTTACCTTTCCAATATGTGTGAAAGATACAAAGTTTGTCTCTCTGTGCCTGGCTTATTTCATTTAACACAATGTCCTTCAATTCCATCCATGTTGTTGCAAGTGACAGAATCATATTCTTTTTATGGCTTAATCCTACTCCATTTTGTAAATGTACCACAATTACTTTATCCATTTGTCTGTTGACGGACACTTAGATTGCTTCTAAATCTTGGCTATCGTGAAAAGTACTACAAAAAACATGAGAGTGCAGATATCTCTTCAATATACCGATTTCCTATCTTTGGGGAATATACCTTGGAGTGGAATTGCTGGATCATTCATTACCTCTATTTTTAGTATTTTGAAGAAACTCCATACTGTTTTCCATAGTAGTGTACTAAATTACATTCCCACCAAGAGGGTAGAAGATTTCCCTTTTCTCCACATCCTCACTAGCATTTGTTATTACCATACTTTTGGATACAAGCCATCTTTACTGGAGTAGATAATAACTCATTGTAGTTTTGATTTTCATTTATCTGATGATCAGTGATATTGAGCACATTTTCATATGCCTGTTTGTCATTTGTATGCCTTCTTCTGAGAACTGTCCGTTCATCTATTTTGCCCATTTTTTTAATTAGATTTTTTTTCTTATAGAGTTGTTTCAGCTTCTAGTATGTTCTGGTTTTTAATCCCTTGTCAGATGGATAGTTTGTAAAATTTTTTCCCATTCTGTGGGTTGTACCGTTACTTTGTTGATTGTTTTTCTTTGCCGTATAGAGCTTTTTACCTTGATGTGATCTAATTTCTTTATTTTTGCTTTGCTTGTCTGTGCTTTTGGGGTATTACTCAAAAGAAAACTTTGCCCAGTTCAATATCCTGCAGGATTTTCTAAAACTTTTCTTTTAGTGGTTTCCTAGGTTGGGGTCTTAGATTTAAGTCATTGAAGCATTTTTATTAGATTTTTATATATGACTAGAGATGGGGATCTAGTTTCATTCTTCTGCATACTGATGTTCAGTTTTCCTGGCACAATTTATTGAAGAGGACTTTCCCCAGTGTATGTTATTGGCACCTTTGTAAAACATAGGTTCACTGTAGATGTACGGATTTATCTCTGATTTTTCCATTCTGTTGCATTGATCTATGTGTCTGTCTTTATACCAGTATCATGTTCCTTTGGTTACTGTAGCTCTGTCGTATAATAAAAAGTCAGATAATGTGATTCCTCCAGTTTTTTTCTTTTTTGCTTTGGATAGCTTTGGCTATTCTGGGTCTTTTGTGGTTCCACATACATTTTAGGATTTTTTTTTTTCTATTTCTATGAAGAATGCCGTTAATATTTTCATATGAATGGCATTAAATCTATAGACTGCTTTCGGTAGTGTGGGCATTTTAACAATATCGATTCTTCTAATCTATGAGCATAGAATATCTGTCCATATTTTTGTATCTTCTGCAATTTATTGCCTCAGTATTTTGTAGATTTCATTGTAGAGATCTTTCACTTCTTTTGTTAAGTTGATTTTTAGGTATTTTATTTAATTTATAGATACCGTAAGTGAGATTATGTTCTTTATTTCTTTTCCATATTGTTTGCTTTTGGCATGTAGAAATGCTACTAAATTTTGTATGCTGATTTTGTATCCTGCAACTTTACTGAATGTGTCTATCAGTTCTAATTCCCTTTTAATGGAGTCTTTAGGTTTTTCTAAATGTAAGATTATATCATCTGCAAGTATAATTTGACATTTTTTTTTTTTTTGAATTCAGATGTCCTTTGTTTCTTTCTGTTGTCTGATTGCTCCAGCTAGGACTTCCAGTACTATGTTGAATAACAGTATTAAAAGTGGGAATCCTGGTCGTGTTTCTGTTAGTAGAGGAAAGGCTTTTAATTTTTCCCCATTCACCATTCACTATCATACCAACCATGGGTCTCTTCTACATGGCTTTTATTATGTTGAGGCAAGTTCTTTCTTTATCCAGTTTTTGAGGGTTGTTTATCAAGAAGATATATTGAATTTAATTCAGTGATTTTTAATATCAATTGAAATGCTCATATGGCTTTTCTTCCCCATTGCATTTATTTGATAACATTTATTGATTTGCATATGTTGAACCGTCCTTAAGTCACTGGGATAAATCCTATGTTGTCATGTTAGTTCATGTATTTCTGCTCTTGTCTTTATTATTTCTTTTTTCTGTTTATTTTGGGTTCTGTTTGCCCTTGCTTTTCTAGTTCTTTAAGTTGCATCATTAGGTTGTGCATTAAAAGGTTTTCTTCTTTTTTTTTTCTTTTTTTTTTTTTGCTATTATTACTATTTTTTTTTTAACTATTGCTTAAGCAAAATCTTCTTTTTGATATAGGCACTTATAGCTATAAATTTCCCTGTTAGTACTACTTTCATTGTGTCCTATAGGACACATACCTATAGGTATGTTGTATTTCCAGTATCATTTTTTCAAGAAATTTTCAATCTCATTATTTTCTTCATTGACCCACTGATTATTCAGGAACATTGTTCAATTTCCATGAGTTTGAGTAGTTTCCAAAATTCCTCTTATTATTGATCTATAGTTTTATTTCATTGTGATCAGAGAAGATGCTTGATATTAATTTGATTTTTTTGACTACTTTAATGCATGTTTTGTGGTGTGACATATGGTCTGTCCTTGAGAATAATCCATGTGCTGAGAAAGAGAATGTTGAATTCACCAATTTACCAATCTATAGTAACCTTTGTCAATTCTTAGAATATTTGTCTTGAAACCTATTGTGTCTAATGTAAGTATAGCTACTTCTGACCTTTTCTGGTTTTTATTGGTATGGGATATCTTTTTCTACCCCTTTATTTTCATTCTATGTGTGTCTTTATAGGTAAAGTATATTTCTTAAAGGCAACAGATCATTGGGTCTTGTTTTTTATCCATTCAGCCACTCTGTATCTTTTTATTGGCATTTATTTTATTTCGTTCAATGTCACTATAGCATAGTGTAAACATAAGTTTTTTATGGACTGGGAAACCAAAGAATTCATGTGACTGACCGTTACTGCATTATTACTTTATTGCACTTATCCAGAACTAAATCCACAATACTTCAGAGGTCTGCCTGTATATATAATCATGCAAAAATCTTCCATTGTTTTATTTGTTCCATTTTACAGTTTTATTTTGTTCGTTTTTAAAAATAACTGCTAGCACAACTATGGTTTATGAACATGTGTTTAATTCTAAATTTATTTTATTTACATAAATTTACACTATATCATTAAGCAGATTATGCCTCACATTTTCCCTATATAGTATTAATATTCTTATAATTGATGCCATCTTTATTTGTGCTTTGCATAATAAATTCTCCCACACTTTTAATTAAGGCAATTTATACTGTTTTATCCATGCTTAGATAAGTTAATCTTATTAAATTTGGTTTCTGAATCTTGTATCATTTATATGTAGTCAAAATTATGACAACATTACTGTGCAATTTTTTAGCCTTTATTTGTACACATTGCATTCATTTTTTCACTACTTTTCCCACAACACCTTCAGTCAGGTTGATTCTTTCAGTTTTAATATAGCTAGAATCTTTTGTCATGGTTTGAATTCTTTCTTGTGAACCTCTTAACTCCTAAAGGATTTTAAAAATTTCCATTCATTAGGGTTAACTCTGTGTTGTAAAGTTCAATAGGTTTTGAAAAATGAATAATGCTATATACCCACATTATAGTATCATGGAGAATCATTTTCACCACTCTAAAAGTCCTCTGTGCTCAACCTGTCATTATATACATATTCCTTGTGTTGCACACATTACTCCAAACCTCTAGCAACTTTGGGTACTGTAGCCACCTCTATAATTTTGCCTTTTCCAAATTGTAAAATAATTATAATCATACTGTATATAGCCTTCTCAGACTAGCATTTTTCACTTGGCTATAGGCATTTAAATTTTCTCCATGTCTTTTCATGATTTGATAGCTCATTTCTTTTAATTGCTATGTAATATTCCATCATATGGATTTGCTACAATGTGTTAATACATTTACTTATTTATAGACCCCTTGGTGGTTTGGGAAATTGTGAATTTAGCAGCTGTAAGTGTTTATGTGCAGGTTTTTGCAGAGATATAAGTTTTTAACTAACTTGGTTAGAAACCAAGGAACTACTACTGTGCAGTATTATTTTTATTTGCAATCCCCCCATTATAAATGATATTGAGCATTTTTTTCATTTTTCACATATATCTTTTTTGCTTAGGTATCTTTACAGATTTTTGTCATTTTTTTACTGGAGGATTTTTTTTTTTTGCTTTCTTAATGAGTTGGAAAAGTTCTTTGTATATTTTCCATATAATTTTAAATTATATATATATTTTATAAATATTCTCTCCCAGTCTGTGGCTTATTTTGTAACTCTCTTAACAGTGTCTTTCACAAAGTATATTTTAGTTTTAATGACATGTAACTTATCAATGTTTTTATTTCATGGATTGTACTTCTGTTATGATATTAAAATATATACATATATATATATATAAGCTTTAAACTTTCCAAATAGAAATTGACATTTTTGTCCTTATTTCTCAGTGTCTTGATTTATAACTCTTATTCAAAGGTCTTAGTTTTTAAAAGAGCATAAATTTTTTTTGTTTTTCAATCTTATGTAAGCCAATATTATTGATATGAACAGGAGAAAGGGAAATATTGGGTAGAAGAGGGTGGTTTCCCGGCCTGGATACCTACAGCCCTAAATGAAAACAGGCATTCCTGTTTAATGCCCAAAACCTTGCCTTTTGACCTCCCACATCCCCTATTCTGTACCCATATAAACCCTGAATCCCAGGGTCCAAAGCAGACCAGCCGATGAGGAAATAAGACAAACAGATGAACAGGCAGAATGACACAGCAGAGAGAGAGAAGAAGAGGAACAGACTGATTGCTGAGAGGAATTTGGCTGCTGGACAGCCCAACTTCATGGGAAGTTCATCTTACCCCTTCCCCCAGTTCTGGCTTTCCATCCATGCTTCTGAGAGCCAAGTCCACCACACAATAAAATATTGCATTCATCCTTCAAGCCCATGTGTGACCTGATTCCTCCAGGATGCTGGGCAAGAGCTCAGGATAGAGAAATCTTGCACACTGGCCCTCCACCCTTGGGGAAAGACATAGGGTCCATTGAGCTGGTTAACACTTAAAGCTGTCTGCGGATGGCAAGGCTAATAGAGTGTTGTAACATTGAGGTTGCGGGCACCCAGCCCAAAACACTATCACCAGGCAGAGACCAAAGCACTTGCCCGGCCTCTGCAACTGCCCATCTGTGTGCTTCCCCCTCCCACGAGGGGTTTGAGCAGGAAATGTGACCAAATAGGTGAGCCATACCCCTGTTGTACTTCCTGTAAGAGGGATCAGGTAATTCTCCCATGTCATTATTATTGACTGAATTATGTTCCCCACAAAATTCATGTGTTGAAGCTCTAAACCCTGTTACCTTAGAATATAATTGTATTTGGAGACAGGGCCTTTACAAAGATAATTAAGTTAATATTAGGCCATTAGAACAGGCAATCAAATCTGACTGGCATCCTGACTAGGAAGAGGTTAGGACATGCAAAGAAGGACACCAGTGAGGCTCATGCACAGAGAAAAGGCCAAGAGTGACGAAAGAGTAAGACAGTGGTCATCTACAAGCCAAGGAGAGGTGGCTCAGGGGAAACCTAGCTTATCAACACCTTGATATCTGGCTTCTAGGTTACAAAACTGGTTGTTTAAGACACCAATCTGTGGTATATTCTTCTACTAGTCCTAGCAAACTAAAATAAATACAAAACAATTTTGTTTGAAAACCTTATATTAATATTATTTTACTAAAAATGTGGTTGAGTTTTTTCTCTCTTTTTCACCAGTTTTCTTTTAGATCCACAATTCCAGTTTTTGATACTCCCATGCTGTGAAATAAGTCTTTACTTTTTTGTTTTGTTTTCATTAGGAAAAATCCTATATATATAAATGTAATATAAATATATATTTATATATATAAATATAATATATATCCTGTATTATATAAATATATCTATTTCTATATAAATATATAAATAGATATATTTATATATCTATTTATATTAATATTATATAAATATATATTTATGTATAAATAATTATATAAATATATATTATTTATATAAAATACAGT